>PVLD010000324.1:185824-311172 GCA_004027595.1 Dinomys branickii | reverse complement strand
GACAGGAGTGCCGTTCAGATGTTTTTCCCTGGATGGAGATTTTCCCCGACTCAGAAATCCCGCCGGCCGGTCGCTGTTGCTCCAGTTCGCGCAGCGCTGGCTGCGGGGTGGGGTTCTGAGCGGGATCCCGGAGCGCTGCCCGGTTTGGTGCAGTTTGTCCCAGTAGCGCGTTCTCTGTCGGGTTCAGGAGCTGAAGCCGCTCTTCCCTCCGTACTCGCTCTCTCGGCTGGTCGTCTTCTTCCCGGAAGTCCTTATTTCTGTCTTCATATTGCTATATTTCATTGTTTGGGTGGTAATCCTCTGGGAGGTTCTCTCTCTGCTCCTAACTTGTGATTGATAAGCCCATCAGGAGACTGATGTTGGTCTAGAACAGCTGCCAAGGTGGGGCCCAGTCCTGCATTAAAACACAGCCCTCGGGGAAGGGACGAGTAGCACCCTGGCTGAAGGCAGGAAGCAAACACAAAATCCCTCTCGGGGAGAGTGTGTCTAGTCTGTGCCCTCCGGCCTGGATTTACCACATTCAAATAAATATTATCTATTTGACCACAGAATTATAACTACAGAATATGAAATACACGAAATATTAAAAGCACTGAAAAGGCAGCCAAGGACACAGAAGCAACAGGTATTGCAGAATGATGAGGAAGATGTTAAAAGGGGCAGATCAAGTGGGTTTTAATTGTCAAGGATTCAGACAGTAATCTAAGTCATGCAGCGCAATCTGCTCAAACACAAAGTGAAAATAAATTGAAATTTCCCATAAAGGGTTTTTCTTAAGTGAAAAGATACAATGATGTACAGAGCTAAACCCTAAGCCAGCACTTCCCCACTAGTGGTCCACCTATGCCTGGGAAACCCCAAGACCCAGGAAGGGAGACGTAGAGTTCAAACTCCTCTCGTGGCGGTACTGGAGTATTATTTGCTTCTTCCTTTGAGTTGATCTGTATACAGATTCTGAAAAAGGAACTGGAAGCAGAGGGACAAATCTCTGACAGAGTTCCGTAAACCAAGGCAGTAGCTCTAAACTATCCCAGGGTTCAGGATATTCTATGTACCCATGGACTCGGAGAAGACAATAAAAAGGTTAGAAGTAAAAGGGAAATGGAGAACCACGTTCAACTAGTACCTTTTAATCAAATCGTACAAAAAATTCTTTTTATTTCAAAGAGACTAAAAAAAACACAAAATCACAACACAGACAAAAACAAAGAAAAAATAAAAATGATACAGAGTTTCAAAACAGAATGATAGGAATTAACGGTGCTTATTATATTACATATTGTCATCTTCAGCGAAGTTGCTCAGATTACCAGATGTAAGAATGCAAGAGTGATCAAACTATTGAAGAGAATTTTAAAAAATTTAGAGACAATACAGAGCTTCACTAGACAGGATGGTAGGAATTCACCAATGGTTGTTATATGCATACTGCTGTCTTCAAATTAGCTGTTCAGATTAACAGATAGAAGCATGCAAAATTGGTCAAAAAATTAAGCATTAACTGTTCCTTTCAATAAACCATTAGACATCAGCAGTACAGTTATCCCAGCTGTCCGTATATTTTTCCCTTCTTTCTTTCTTTTCTCCTTTCTCTCATCCCAGTTGTTCCTTCCTTTGAGAAATTTCTTTCCCTTTTATAATATCTATTGTACATTTTGGCTTTTATTTACTTTTTCAAGTTCCTGCACCAGGGAGACAATAAGATGTTTACACATGTGGTTTTAAGATGTTTACACATTTGTTTCACTTATGAGTATGGTCTCTTGTGCATCCATTTACCTATAAAAGCCTCGTGCATATCTTTTTTATAGTTGAGTAATACTCCATTGCATAACAATACCACATCTTTTTTATCCATTCCTCAGTGGATGGGCATTTGGGTTGTTTCCAAGACTTAGCTATGACAAATTGTGCTGCTATAAACATGGGTGCACATATAGTGCTGTGGTATGATGAAAAAAATTAACTTTCACAAAACCTGACCATCGTTTTTAATGTTGTAATAAACTGGGCAGATGCAAAAAACTTTTCCATCACATACCAAAAAGAGCTTTTGTCATGAGGAAAAGTGCTTGTGCTTTGGTCTGTGAATTTACTAGGCTTTTTCTGCATGCATCATTTACTTTTAATTGAAGGAAAAATGAAAAAAATTCTATGATTTTTCAGACTTGATTATTTTCCAAAATTTGTCTTATAAATATCTTATAAATTTCTTCAAGGGAAATAAGTGGGAGATTTTATTGCCTGTGATAAAATTTGCAGCTTAAGCAAAGATTAAAATTTTGGAAAACTTGTATCTGCCATTGTGAACTCAAAAGCTTTCCCTATGCATACTGTTTTGATATAATTAGTGGTGATATTAATAAATGTAATTTTAATGACTAAACTCAATTTTGGTCAGTTTGATTCTTATAATTAAATTGAGTGGAAAAAACATAGAATTTCATTACATTCATCTCTCTCACGCAATTTCATTCATATCTTACACCAGTACGGAGCATTGGTCCAGCCTATGATTCAATATTGGTATGTTATTATTAACTAACCTCTGTGGTATATATTAAAATTCAGCCTTTGGGCCGCACAGTTCTCTGTGTTTGTGTAAATGAAAAATATTACTTACACACATATAGTCTTATACAGATGAGTTTTGCCACCATAAAAATCCCCTCTATTGATATTTTGATTGGGATTACATTAAATCTGTAGAACAACTTTGGGAGTATGACCATTTCCACTATGTTGCTTCTTCCTACCCAAAAATAGGAATATCTTTCCATGTTCTGATATCCCTTTTGATCTTTCTCAGAGTACCATAGTTTGCAGTGTAAAGATCTTTCACTTCCTTTGCTAGATTGCTAAATATTTCAGTTTTTTCAAGGCTATTGCAAAAGGTGTAGTTTCCTTAATTTCTCTCTCTGTGAGTTTGTGTTCTGTGTGCAGGAATGCCACTGGTTTTCAGTGTTGACTTTGTATCCAGCTATGCTACTGAATTTGGTATTTAAATTTAGAAGTTTTTTTGTGGAGTTCTTGGGGTCTTCTGTGTGCACAGTATCATATTGCAAAACTAATGACAATTTAACTTCTTATTTTCCTATCTTTATTCTTTTTATTTCTTGTCTAATTACTCTGGCTAATTTTTCCAGAACTATATTGAATAGGAGGGATGATAGCGGGCATCCTTGTCCTTGATTTTAGAGTGAAAGCTTTCAGTGTTTGATCATTTAGTATGATGCTGACTGTTGGTTTCCCTTTCATCAAATTGAAATAAAGACCATCTGTTTCAGTTGTTTGCGGGATTTTTATCATGGATGATTTTGGACTTTGCTTTCTCTGTGTCTATTGATGTGATCATGTGACTTTGGCCTTTGACTCTGTAATATAGTGTATTACATTTATTAATTTGTGTATGTTGAACCATCCCTGAATACCTGGGATTAATCCTACTTGGTTAGGATGCATAAGCTTCTTGATGATTTACTGCATTATGTTTGCAGGGATCTTACTGAGGATTTTTTTCAACTGTGTTCATTAGGCAGATTGGCCTGTAGTTCTCTTTCCTGGTTTGATACTTCTCTGCTTTTAGTATCAGGGTAATGCTTGCTTCCAGGAATGACTTTTGCTTCCCTTTCAATTTCATTAAAGAGTTTAAGGAATAATGGCATTAGATCTCTCAATTTCTTGTAGAATTCAGCAGTGAATCTATCAGGGCTTTTCTTTGTTGGAAAGTTTTTAATTATACTTTTAATTTTATTGGGGTATTTAAAATTTTTAGATATTCTTGACTCAGATTTTACCAAATGCTACACACATTTATATGTACCTAGTAACCTGTCCATTTCTTCTGTGTTTTCCACCCTATTGGAATAAAGGTTCTGGAAGTAGGTATTGATGATCTTCTGGATTTCTGCAGGATTCCTTCTGATTTCATGCTTTAATTACTTATTGCATAAATTTGAGTATTTTCTTTCCTTTTTTATAAAGTTTGTGAGTGTTTATCTATTTTATTTAATCTTTCAAAGCACCAATTCAATTCATTTTTTCTTTGTGTTGTTTACTTAGTCTCTATTGCATTAATTTCTGCTCTGACCTTTGTTATTTCCTCCTTTGTGTGAGCTTTGCGCTTAACTTGTTCTTCTTTCTCAAGAAGATTGAGGATTAACATTAAGTTGTTTATTTGAGCTTTTTCCGTTTTCTTGATGTGAGAGTTCACTGCTATAAATTTCCCTCTTAGGAATGCCTACCTTGTGTTTCATATGTTCTCGTATGTTCTGTCAGAATGATCATTTAATTGTAGATATGGTTTAATTTCTTCTTTAATTTTATCTGTGACTCATTGGTTGTTCAGGAGGGTGTTATTTAATTTGTAGGTATTTATGAAGTTTTCATAGGGTTTTTTTGCCATTGATTGCTAATTTCATTAGAAATGATAATATGCATGAGATAATTTTAATTCCTTTGCATTTACTTAAGCATACTATGAGCCAATGTGTAGTCTATTTTGGAGGTGTCCCACGCACAGCTGAGAAGAATGTATATTATGATGCTGTGGAATGGAACACTCTGTAGACATCTACTAAGTCCATTTCTGCACAACTTTGGTTCATTTCTGATATTTCTTTGTTGATTTATTATCTAGTTGATCTATTTGTGAAAGTGGAGTATTAAGGTCCCCCATTAAAATTGTATCAGTGCTTACCTGATCTTTCATGTCCATTATATTTGTTTTATATAGTTGGGTACAGCAGTATTTGGTGCATGTATATTTATGATTGTTATCTCTTCCTGTTGGAGTTTTCCCTTAACTAGTGTAACAAGTGACCTTCTTTGTCTCTTGATGAGTATTGGCTTGAAGATCACGTTGTCTTCAATTAGAATAACTATCCCTGCCTTTTTTCTGGGTTCTTGTCAACTGAAGTAATGTTTTCCACCCTTTTCCATATTATGCATGTCTCTAGGAATGCTCTAGAGAAAACTACTAGTTTTTTTAGTTAAATGTGCTTCTTGTATGCAGCATATTGTTGGATATTGCTTCGTGATCCATTCTGCCAATCTGTTTCTTTTGACTGGTGAATTGAGATCATTCATATTGCTGGTTATAACTGGTATGTATTTGCTTATCATTGATATATTATTTTCCTGTTTTTAGTTCCAGTGCTCCCCTTTGCTTAATTACTTGCCTTGGCCTGGTGGCTTCTTTCTATTGGTGCTCTTGGGATTGTGGTCTACATTTTCTCTTTATAAAACATCTTTCAGAATATTTTGTAGAGTTGGTTTAGTGGTCATGAATTTCTTCAATTGTTATTTGTGATGGAAGTATCTTATTTTCCCATTGATTTTGAAAGATAGTTTTTCAGGGTCCATCAATCTGGGTTGGAGGTTGTCTTCTGTCTGTACTGTAGTACTGTGAATACTTCACTTCAAGCTCTCCTTAACTGAAGGATATGTGTTGAGAAGTCTGTTGTGATTCTGATGGCATTTCCTTTATACATGATTTGTTTCTTTTCTCTAACAGTTTTTAATATTCTGCTCTTGTGATGAATTTCTAGAATCTTGATAATTGTATGCATTGGTGTAGATTTATTTTGATCATAGCAAAATGGAATTCTATATGCCTCATTTATTTGTATGTCAATTTCTTTTTCCATATTTGGCAAGTTTTCTTCCATTACTTCTGTAGAAAGGTTTTTGATAGTGTTTGTGCTTTCTCATTAACTCTGATTAAGCTTATGTTATCCTTATTTGCATCATCTTATAGCTCTTGGATTGATTTATGATGGCCCCTTGCTATAAGAAATCCTGTCTTCTGGGTCTGATCTCTCTTGCCTTTTTCACCAACTTTTTCTTTTTCCTTATACAGATCCTGTAAATATTTTATTAGCTTTGTATCTGAGTATTTCTCTTCCCTCATCCACCCCAACACACTCTTTGGTGATTGTAAAAATGGCCTTTTTTTTAAATTTCAGATGACTTTTCATATTCATTTTCTAGTCTTACAGTATGGACTTATTCAAAACTTTTATTGTGGTCTTCTAAGGATTTTCTACCTATATAATCATGGAAACTGGAAATTAAGACATTTTATTTATTCATTTCATTCCTTACTCACTTTATTTCCTTTCTGGTCTCATAGAATTAATTAGGATCTGGTACACCATTAAATAGAAGTGGAGGGAGGAAACATTTTTGCCTGTTCCTGTAATAATCAGAAAGAGTCTTATCATTAAAGTTAGCTCTAAAGTTGTTGGTTGATTCTCTTTAATGGTGAAATTTCTTTTTTATTCTTAGCTTACTGAATTTTGTCAATAGGTTTTTGAACATTTATTTATACGATCATATGTATTTTTCTCCTTTGACCATTTTTATGGGACTGAATTGAGTTTTGAACATTAAGCCAGCCTTTCACACTAGAAGTAAATGCCACTTGCTTGTGGTATTTAACTTATTTTTATGCAGTGTTACATTTAATGTTCTAGCATATTGTTGAAGATTTTTATACCTATGTTCATGGAGGTCTGTAGCTTTTCTTTCCTATAATATCTTTGTCTGATTTTATCATTAGGGCAACACTGACTTTATTGAATCAGGTACGAAAAGCTTTTGCTGCTTCTTTTTGCTGGGGATATTGTAAAATTCACTATTCCCTATGTAAATGACCTCTGCACTTCTCACATGGTCTTCAGAATTCACCTATGAAACCATTCGGGCTTGAATGGTTTTTTAAAGTAACTGATTTTAAATTCAAATTATTTAACAACTATAGGCTCTTCAAGTTGTATGTGTTTCCTTATGAGTTTTGATATTATGCATATCTCTAGGAATGTCCTACTTTATCATTGTAGAATAATTCAATAAAATTTGTAAGCGAAGAGGTGATCATAATATTCTCTGTTTTACCCTATGTCTGTGTGAACAGTAGCTATTGCCTTTCATCTATGTCTGATATTAGTAATTTATGTTTTCTTTCACTTTCTCTGGGTAAGCCTTGTTTGAGTTGCTGAGTCCTATTGAACTTTTCAAAGAATGAACTTTTCATTTTGCTGATTTTAGTATTCCCCCTCTTTTTAGTTTCATTATTTTTTAGTTGTTTTTCTATTTCTTTTCTTTGGCTGACTTTAGGCTGCTATATTGCTTTGATCAAACATAAAATTTTAAATACTGTTATTATCAGTTGAGTATTTGTGTTCCTTCCCCCTCCAAAAAAGTATGTGTTGAAATTCTAATTTGCAGTGCAATGATATTTGATGACAGAGGTTTTGGGAGATGATAAGGTCCTCAGGCTGGACCCTTCCTGGTGGGATTAATGACCTTAGAAGGAGAGACAGGATGGCCTTCATCCTCTGTTTGTACCAGAAGTCAGTAGTGTAAGATACTCACCTGTGAATGAGGCCAGGAGCCCAAGTCCTCTTCAGATTATAGATCTACCAGCACTTTGACCCTTGATGCCCCAACTCCAGAATGGGGAGGAAAGAAAGAGAAACAAAGCTTCTGTTGTTTAAATCACCCAGATTATGGTATTTGTTCTAACAGCCTGAAACAATAAAGACAACTGTGTCAACGTTTGAAATGTCTCCACGACTTAAAGCATTAATATTTTCCAAGTCATTAACACATAATGTAAAATGTCTATGTACAAAGTACACTGTAAACATCCTTTCAAAGGAAAACAGATTTTAAAGTGATAGTATACAAATACTCACTGATATGCTTCCAGATTTCACATTACCATTAAGTTTAAAAAAAACTACCACTCTAAAAGTTTTGGTGTGCTATTACAGGAAAATATCTACATTAGCCTTAAAACTGCTAATGTTCTTTTTTTATCCAGTTATATAGCTATTTGATGCCAGATTTTCTTCATATACTGGAGCCAAAATGGCAAATCACAACAAACTGTATTCATAAAAGAGAATTTATATCAGTTAAGCTGGAAAACTACAAAAGGAAAAGACATTCACACACTTCTTTTGAAAGTTTAATGTTTTTCATAAAAGATATCATTTCTTTAGCACATAGGCATTTATTATTTTAAGTGAATTAATAAATATATTTTAATTTATCAAATTTAAATTCTAATATAAAGATAAAGCATATAGTTTTAAAAGGACACTTAGGGAACCCCAATAATTTCAAAGCTTGAAAGGAAATTTTAAGGTAAAAAGAACTGAGAACTGATCATTTAAGCCAGGGGTTAGCACACGTGTTCTGAAAAGGTTTAGGTGATAAGTGCTAGGTTTTGCTGACTATGAAGGCTGTGTCACAATCGCTCAACACCATTTCTGTGAAGCATCTTATCAGTAGTTTGTAAATCAATGTACAGGTCTTCATTCTAACAAAATTATCTTTAAAAGGCTGACAGTTTTCCCGCTGTTGATCTGAGCAAAAGTAGAAATCCTAGAGTTTAGCAGAGAATGTAAACAGCTTTTGTCCCAGAAGACATCTACAAAATGGATTAATCTCCCATTTTGACTCTCAAGTGAATCTTAAATTTCAAGCCAATGCACAGGAGGAAGTTTAAGTGGAGATGTTTTCTTCTAAATAAAAGATGAAAATCAAACTGTTTTTCCTTGGAATACTATCAGGAGAACTTTCCAAGGTGCTGAAAGTAACCCTTATAAAGTGAAAGACGGATGGAACCTCCCATGACAGAGACAAAACCACAAATTCGTTCCCATAGCATTTGATGTCCAAATTCCCTACATTTTGTGGACAAAACAAACAAACTGGGGTGGTAGTGTACTCCTATAATCCCAGCACTCTGGAGGGTCACAAATTCCAGCCTAGCCTGCAAAACTTAGTGACCCAGTGAGATCCTATCTCAAAATTTTAAATAAATAAATAAATAAGTAAGTAAGAGGACAGGGGTGTAGTTCAGTGTGAATGCTCTGACTTCAATTCCCAATACCCATTGATAGGGACCAATACAGCTGGGCATGGTGGCACATGCCTGTAATCCTCGCACTCAGGAGGCTGAGATAGGAGGATCACTGTAAGTCTGAGGCCAGCCTGGGCTACAAAGTGAGTTCAAGGCCAGCCTGAACTGCATAATAAAACCCTGTTTCAAAAAGACAAAAGAAAAAGGTAGATAGATAGGCAGATAGACAGACAGATAGCAAATGATTATCAACTGAGGTTAATCTTCTCATGGGTTGGTAATTTCCTCAGTCTCCTCACCGGAGGTGAGGAAGATCTAACAAGCATGGCGTGCTGAAGTAGAGAACAGATGCATATCAGTTATGTCTTTGAAATCGGCTGGCCTAGCACAGTCATTACTTGGTTTACTAACTCTCTTGCCTGAAATTGTTTATAAGATCATTACTGGCCACGGTCTCAAAGGGGCATTGTGAGTAATAAGAATTATACCCTCTTTACATCTCTTCCCACCTGTGCTCTCAGAAAGACCATTCTGTCTAGTGATACCAGCCCCTGAGAGAGGGAGTCCATCTGCTACACAAAATGGCAAACACCAAAAATTAGTGCTTTTGATTTATTTGTATCCCCCCATAGAGCTGATTGCTTGGCCTACTAAACTCTCCACCCTCAGGAACAAAATAATAAATCTACATAGAAAATAAAGGCCATATATTGGAGGACACAAGTGGATCTGAACAGTTCAAGGTAGGCTAATATATACACTAGTATGTATGAGGACACTGCCTCAAATTCCCTTTGTTCTTCTAACCTCAACCTCGCTGAACCACAGCCCCTTGATCTTCTCAAGTCCCGCTTCAGCTCCACTGTAGGCTTAAGTGTGCCCGGTAAGCATTCATTCACCTGATTAGCAATAATTATTAGCTCAGGCTCTGACTCGAGTTTACATATACACTCTGTTTATGAAAGAAAAGGCAACAGAATCTCAGCAAGCTATGAGGGAAAAGTGAAAATAAGCACCAGTTTGGTTTTATCCTGAGCATTGGCTGTGTCATGCATGGAGACAGGGCAGGCAAAGTGAAGAAACTATTTTAAATGAGATTTGTTAAGATTTCAGGCTCGACACTGTGTTTGAGCTGCCTACTAGAAAGCAGAGTAGCTTCAGCAGGTTGTTTCATCATGATGTTTGGGGAGGTGTTTGCTTACAAACAAGGACTTAAAATCATTGAAAGTTTTCTGCTATTTGTTAGGCTATTTAAAACATTCCTTTAATCCTATTGACCACCAGATGGTGACTCTTAAAATTGATTCTCCTAAGTTATCTTTTAGTTTAGTAATGGAAAAAGACAGTTTCCTGAAGAAGTTGACCCCCAAGCTTCAATTCACAAAGAATTATTTGGCAGATAGGTTTTATCCATGTTGTTGGAATGATTTCAGCAAGTCTAATGAGGAAATGGAACTCTGATACAGACCTTTTAAAATGCTCATTATGCCCTAGGATGGTGGTGATGGAAAGAGGGAGGGAGAGAGAGAGACAGAGACATAGAGACAGGGAGACAGAGAGACAGAGAGGAAGAAGGAGGAGGTGGAGGAGGAAGAGGCAGAAGGCAGGGAGGAAGGCAGAGAGGAAGAAAGGGAGGGAAAGGTGAGGAAGGAAAGAAAGAATGAAAGGACAGAAAACGGAGAAGGGAAGAGGAAGGAAAAAGAAAGGGTTAATATTGAAGATCACTCCCAATATTCAAAAGAGGCAAAAACTAGAGAAGGAAATGTTATTTTTAAAAAATCTCTAGCCAAGCTCTGTGTTTACAGAACGGACTCTAGGTGACAATGATAAAGAAATGGCTATACAGAACTTACATTTCAACCAGGAGAGACATAAATGCTTTATTCTCAATAATTTAATCTCATGATGTATATTTATTACTTTGGCTACAGCTACCTAGACCCTTTTAGTATGCATGCAGCTAAAGTGGAAGTTGGTCTTAGAGAGAATAAATGCTTTATATATATTTAGAAACCTAAAATAGGCCTGGTCCTTAACAACCAGTCTTTCAGTCTCTGTGTATCCATATCCCCCAGTGAAGGTATCACTGCGCCTTAAAATTTAGCTGAAGGCATTGGCTTTGATTAAACTCAGAGAGATGCTTTGTACTAAGAAACAGTAAATATTTCTGGCAGCAGTTTTATTTGTGTGGAGAAGCAGCACGTGAAAATAGCGGCATCAGTTGGTGCCTGTAAGTCTGTCAGGAGAGCTCACTTCCCAGCGCTGGGCTGGGACAGCAGGGGGCTAATTCCACAATCACCATCTAGGCAAAGCTGTAACAATGACAGCTGTTCAACCCATGCACACAGGCATAGGAGGACATGTGAGAGACTTGGAGAAAGAAGGAGGGTGGGCTGATAATTCCAGTTTACTACAGAACAGAAAGCATTCTTGCCTGAAGATCAGAAGCAATCACTGGAGTCTTAATTACAGTTACGAAGAATGATCCTGCCTGAGCAATCCCTTTTGTATAGCCAATACCAACAGCTCAGTGCTGCTCTGCATTCCTTTCCCTCATTATCCATTCTGAATTAACTCAGGTGACAGTGCAGATCTGAGCACTGAAAACAATTAGATTTGAACCCCACTTAGATCTATGCACTTGGGTGATTTACTTAACCTCTCTAGTCTTCTGCTTTTTAATTCTTACATTAAGAAAATATTCATGTCTACCTTCCATTTCAACAAGATTCAGTGAATGAGTGCTTTGCCTATAAAATACATAGTGTGGTTTTAGCACATAATAAGATCAATATAATAATCACTATTGGCAGCATTAGCAGTACGAATATCCACAGGACTTACAAGTCCCCAGAAAGGTCTATTTAAAACAACCCATCACATGCTTTATTTCTCTTTTTCCATTTCCAGTCCACAACCCACTCAAGATGTTCATGCAATGAGTCTACCACGCCTCTAGTCCCCAAGCTTTCCCTTGTGTAATTCATTCTACACACAAAAGCCAAATTAATCAATCTAAAATATACCCTATCTTACAAACTCAACTGGGGCCACAGTGTCTACAGAAAAGGGTCTTAAACTCTTCACTGTGGGCCCTCAAGGCTCCTAAGCTAACACCAACCTCCTGCAATAATTTCTCTGTTCCTGTTGTGCTTTTCAATTCCAGCCAGAGGGAGCAACCCAGCCAAGCTCTGGGCTGCACTTAGCGTGCAGGTGCTAGCGGGCCAAGAGGGGATGGGGCCAGGTGGGGGGAGCGAGCTGCACCGCAGGAGCAGGCAAGGGTTTAATGCTGGAGAAAGGACCCGGTCTGTAGTCAGGACAAAGGGCCAGTCTGGGGCTCAGGAGATATGGATGCATAAAGGAAGGTTTAGAGGCCAGACAAGCCATCAGGATGGACAAGAAGAGTGAAGGTGGGGCAGGAAGTGGTTTCAACAGTCTCTACACAACTAGAAATGAAGCTGCCAAGAGACACTTTCATGTGCTTCTATCTTCTATTGACAAGGAATCAGCATAGTTTAAATTGTAATTTAAGTAGGACTAGAAAAATAACACATTGTGCAAAAATTACTATCTGTAAAATTTATCTATGAGAATGTTCATTACAGTTCATGTTTATACAATAAAGTTTGCAAATCCACGTATAAGTAAAATTGCTAAGACAAAAATATTAATTGATATTGTTTGTTGGATTTTATATTAATATGTATGTATATATATTTATATGTGATAACAGGTAATATGCCTAACATATTTCATATTACAGAAATATATATAACTTTCCTATGTTTTATATTCATCACATAGATACATGGTTATATGCTATTTATATATGTTATTTATAAATATATAACTGGATACACCTATATATGTATAAAATTACCAGAAAGATAGATCTTGGAAATACTAACAGTGGTTTACTTCTATGTGATTATAAACTACTAATTGTAAGTAATCAATGTTTTTCTTCCTACGTCATAATTCTAAATTTTCTGGACTAAATGTGTATTGAAGCAGTATTTGAGATGAACCAACAGTTAAACCCTTAATTCACCTTCAAAAAATTAGTAGCTTGTATCTCGAAGATGTTTGAAAATATACTGTTTATTTAATAGGAACTGAAGAGGCCAACCAGGACCTCCACCCCAGATTCCAGTCATGAATATCTGTGTCACTGTTATGGTTGATACATTGTGTCACCTTGGGGAGTCTAAAGGTTTGGCTGAGTGATTCAGCAGGAAGCCAGGGTGCTTACTTTGTATACATCCTGAGCCTGTGGAAGAGGAGGACATGGAGACTGTGTGAGAGCTACACACCCCCTGGGTGGGGTTAGCCTGTTTACAATGTGAGAGAAGGAAAGAGCCTGCTTGCAGCCATTCCTTCCTTTTGCTGGTTGCTTTTGCTGTGTTCTGCTGCCATGAAAAGTTTGCACTCTGCCATGTGCCGCTCTGCCTCCGAACCGGCCAAGTATGGACTGAGACCTTCATGAACTTTAAGCTAAATGAACCTTTCTTTCCTTCATTTTGGGTGTTGGTTTTTTTGTCTCAGCAACAAGAAAAAAGTAACCAAGACAAAATTTGGTACCAGGAGTGGGGTTGCTGCTGTTACTATACCTGACCATGTGGTTCAAGAGCCTTTCGAAATTGCTTGTGGGAAGAGTTTGAAAGATTTGGAGATGTCTGGTCAGAGCTCGGAAGACCAGAAGGCTGATGGAAATCCTGCCAGTAAAGACCAGGTTCAGGAGGTTTCTGTTAGGAAGAAGGACTGCACTGGTTGTTGGACTCCAGATGATGCATGTTATGGTTTGGCAAAAAGTTTGTCTTCATTTTGCTTGTGTCCAGAGACTTTGCCTAAGACTGAGATTTAGGGAGCAACAAACTGACTAATCTGGCAAAAATAATTTCAAGGCAGTCAAATGTTGGGGCAATGGCATGGCTATTGTTGGGGGCTTTTAGCCAGATTTATATTGAGAATCAAGAGCAAAGAGCCCAGCAGGATGATTTAAAATGTTGTGAGTTTGGCCAGAAAGGAAGCTCCAGTAAGGCTGTGGACTGCAAAGATAAGGCTGAGAAGACCTCTATTGCTATGAAGAAACAAGAGAATGTAAAATATGGCTTGAGGACATCACAATCAGCAAGTCTCCACCTTTTGCAGCCTCAAAACTGCCAAGGTGAGAGACCTTGCCTTGAGAAGGAAGCCAAAGAGTGTCATGTTCCAGAATGGCGGCGGCGGCAGCCACACCAGGTTCCAGAATGGCAGCATCATAGAGAATTTACTCCTCAGCATTGGATTCAATGTGCCCAGTGATCCAGGCACTCGACCCCTAAGGTCAAGAGAGAAGAAAGTTTGGCTACTGCTCCAGGTGGCAGCAGACCTTGGCATCATCCATGTGGCTCTGGCTTTAGGTGCAAGGGGAATGCAAGAGTTCTGAGGTTAAAGAGGTTTCCACCCAGATTTCAGAAGGCCTGGGAGGCCAGGCAGTGTGCCCCAGAGAGGGCAATATGTGTGGTTGTGAGTGTGAAGCAAAAGGTGCCCTGGAGACCTCAGAAGTTTAGAAAAGACAGGACCGTGGATCATCTAAAGAAAGCTGCAGAGAGGGAGCAAAGCAAACCTAAGACAGAAGCTGTGGGAGCTATAACCACCAGAAGTGCCATAGGGGTGGACTCATGCAAGCCCTTTGGAGCTCACAATGCACAACATATTGCTTCAGATGCTGGATGTGAAATTACAAGACACAATGTTAGCCCTGCTGGATTTTGGACTTGCTTTCCTCCCAATTCTCTGTATCCCCCATTTGTACCTTTGGGAACGATAGTGTTTATTTTGTGCCTTTAAATGTTGGAGGTGTTTAATTTTCATTTGTATGGGGGCAAAATGTTATAGTTCTAATATAAGCATATCTTTGTATCTGGAAACTGGTTTAAAGAAATGTGTCTGGTTGCCAAGTTCACAAGGGGTGGAACGTTATGGCTGATACATTGTATCAACTTGGGGAATCTAGAGGTTTGGCTGAGTGATTCAGCAGGAAGCCAGGGTGCTTACTTTGTATACATCCTTAGCCTGTCGAAGAGGAGAACATGGAGACTGTATGAGAGCTACACACCCCCTGGGTGGGGGTCGCCTGTTTACAGTGTAAGGGAAGGAAAGAGTCTGCTTGCAGCCATTCCTTCCTTTTGCTGGTTGCTTTTGCTGTGCTCTGCTGCCATGAACAGTTCGCCCTCCACCGTGTGCCACTCTGCCTCTGAAGCAGCCAAGTATGGACTGAAACCTCCAAAGACTGTAAGCTAAATAAACCTTTCCTTTCTTCATTTTGGGTGTTGGGTATTTTGTTTCACCAATGAGAGAAAAGTAACCAAGACAGTCACCCTTGCAAGACTTCCCATTTCTGGTGGGACCATTCACCTGGCTAATCTCAGAACACATATGTTACCTTGGCTGTCTGAAGGCAAAGGGGGAGTCTGTGGCCTGTGGCCAATATGAGCTTTCTTCTCAAATATGATGGGGATACTGAAGACCAAAATGTAATGAAATAAAACAGTGAAAAGACAATGTAATCTCAGCTAATCGAAGGTCAAATATACTGATTCCCTGGGCTAACAATAATAAATAAATGTGACAGGAAAAAACTACATAATCCCATCTACAAACTCAGACATAAGCCAGCTAGCTCATACTTTGGGTACTGGGTGTTAGATAATGTTTTGAAAGCCCTGTTGCTGATATTGTTAGAGTTGGATCTATGACAGTCTCTTTCATGTAGACACAGAGACTTAATACAGAGTGACTGAAGAATTTTGTCACTTTTACCCCATGAAACGGGGTAGGTCATAGCAACCAACTGGACAGAATCTAGATCTTGCAAATTGCAAGAGTCCAAGACTGTCTACCACATTTCATTGCTCAGGGTAATTTAATCCTTTCAAGGTAAGTGACATTTTAGGCGAATGTCAAAAAGATTTACATGTGTTTTTGAAGAGTAATAAAACATTTGAAAACCCTTGGGTTGTCTATGAGAGTTGTGCAGCATCAGTGTCCTCTAATAAATAAAAGAAACCAATTCAAAACAAAGATCCTCACGAAAACAAAGGCAGAAGGGAGAGAGGAAGGGAAAACATAGATTCATTATGCAGTAGTGATTCATTTTCAGACAAGAGAAGATATTTGTCTTCCTTCTTTGCACGTTTTTTACAAATACTACAATTCTCTCAAATCCACTGCTAATATGACACTGGGGAGTAATTAAGCATACAAACCAAGAACTCATTAGAATGGATTGATAGGGTTTGGACTGGGGTGAGTTTCCAAACAAAAAAAGCAAGCAAAAAACAAGTCTCTCACATTTCATGTAAAAGGATTTATCTATTAAAGGATTCTAGATACGGATTAACCTTATCTGGCTTCTTTTTCTGGTCCCTGACTTGACTCCAAAAGTACTGTCATTTCTGGTTAGTTTTGATTCTTTCTGCCTGGCTCTCAGTCTCTGTTATTACTCCTGCTGCCTTATTACTCTTTTCAATAATAATCCTTATTGAATCACAGCAATGCCCATGGTACTGTCTGGAGTACAGAGAGCAGTGTGCGTTTCTGCATTTCCTTAAACAGTGGAAAATGCCAAAGAGGAAAGCTGGAAAAGAGGTCTGAAACCAAGTCTTTCAGCATCTTTAAGAGGCAATCTATGCTAGGAAAGAACAAGATGGACTCCCTACTGTGGATACTTTAGCCATAAATTTAAAACAATTAAAAAAAGTAAACAACCTAGCACAAACGTCCTGGTTTTCTACTTGGTGATTCTGGTTTGCAATTGTGCACTCTCCTGAGTATAGTTTGCACCCTGCTTCTTGACCCTCAACTTCCACATCAGTCTCTGTGCCTTGAATTCATGTACTCCTGTTCCATTCCTTCAGACTGCCTGGCATTGGTATTTAATTTTTTCCTAAGAACACTTTCTACCATCCTGTCTAGACTGTCACTGTAATTCAGAGCCCATTAGAAAGAAACACATCTTGTTAAGCTGACTTCTGTACCAGGAGCTGTTCTACTGGTCCTGGGGTGAGACTCACAATTTGAATTGCCAGGTAAAGCCTGTCTGTGACAACATCCCAAGAGATCTGGAAGCCATGATGTTATGAAGATAAACAACAAAATGAATGGCTGTTTCTTAATGTAAGTTTTTGTTGAGCATTTGCCAACTACCAGGCATTACTGATGTATGTGTGGAACATATGGGCCTGGCCTGAAGGAGCCTGAGCCACTGGAAACAAGTAAATAAGGGTCATGTTGGAGGGAAGAGTAAAAGGACATCCTGAAGCCAGACCCCAGAAGAATTTCCCACACTGTATGCAGCGAGGTCCTGATTCAGAATTTCAGAGTTTTCCCAGGGAAGGGCTATGGAAAGACAAAGCTGTAAACCTGAGAGTCTTATCTTCCTGGAAGTCCTCTCCCAACTTGGTTAAATTTCTCGCTTTTGCCTCCAAGTTCTCAGCCCTTGACAGCTTTTGTATTTCTTTCTTAAATCAAGTCAATTATTCAAGTTGAAACAGTGTGTGTTAACCCCAAAAGCACATTTTCAGAGTTTAGATTTAAAATAATAAAGTTTTTATTTGTATCATGCAGCCAGCACCATGCTTGTTGGAAGTAACCAGAATTTCTCTCTGAGCATTCCCAGGTGTGTAGTGGGGTGTTATGTGATGGGAGCGCCCTGCCCGCTTCTAGGAAGAGATTAAAAACCACTATAAAACAATTATAGTGAATCTACTATAGCTAAAAGTTATACAAAATATACCGAATTACATTTAGTGGTTACAAATCCCAATTGGTCACCTGTGAACTGTGGAAACGGAGCTACATATAAAGGGATCAACTATAACGCCACACCCTTTTCAATGTCACCTTGAGACTTGTGCTAGTAAAGTGCTTTCCAGCACTTAACACAGCCTGCAGCCCGAAGCAAGGCCACCCACCATGAACACCCACGGTCTCCCATGTCCTGCAGTGCAGCCCACACTGACCACTCTTGATGGACCTCAAAGGTTACTTTAAAATTGGACACTATAGGAAAGTGAACATCTTACGTAGATCAAGTATGTGCCTGCTTTTATTGCAGAGTATAGGGTTGAAACTCTTCTAGAGGAAATTCCAAATAACTGTCTTCATGATAGAGTCCAAGAATTCTGAAATGATCTTATTTTTGGTAAGTGGTTTAAAATTATTTTTATTCTTAAAATTCCTAGTTTAAATGACTCCTGCAACCTTTCTTTGAGCATCAATTTGAAGTGCAGGCGGCATGAACTAAGATGGCACATGTTGACTAGGTCACATTAAGTTTCTTTGCACTGAGTAAGATGACACATCTTTTCAAAAACTAGGATGGGGGAAGATTTTGTTAGATTTGAAATCTGAGTCAAAGGCCTTAAAACTCTTCAGAGGAAAGAAATCAAAAGAGCTTGGGACCCAAGCTTATATACAATGTCATACCCCTTATGTGCTTTAGTGCTTAGCTCGGAGGTTGCTGGTGTCCTCAACTGAGACTCCTTGCAGCCATGGGGAACAGGGTGTCTATGTAGAGAATGTTAGCTGGACTTAGGAAGCTTCCAGCCTTACCAAATGTGAGAAGACTGCAGGAAGTCACAGAATTAAGAACATCCATCTTACTTAGCTGGGCATGGGGATGCAAGCTATACTTCTATCACTGTGGGAGGCAGAGGTAGGAGGTTCACAAATTCAAGGCCAGTGAGGGCAACTAAGTAAGACCCTGCCTCAAAAACCAATCACTGAATCAATCAATGGCTAGGAATGTAGCTCAGTGTGAAAGCCATGGATTTAGTTCCTAATACTAGAAGGTTGGGAGGAAGGGAAGGATGGAAGCAGTGATGGAGAGAAAGGAAGGAAAGAAAGCAGGAGGGAAGAAGGAAGGAGGGAAGGAAGGAAAGGAAGAAAAAGAAGGAAGAGAGGGAGGAAAATCACTCTTAATTTTAGTTATAAGCATATTTAATGACAAGGTTAGAGGACGATCTCTAAGACACTCCCCAATCCTTAATTCTAGATCCATTGCTACATCAAGAAGAAAGAGTCCTTCTCCCCCTGTGGGTGCCTCCTGCTGCTCTTGCAGGGAGGAATCAGCTGGACTCTACTTCAACAAAACAAGATTTATGCATTGATATGGAAGAAAAGGTGATTCCTCACTATACTTAAATCAAAACAAAAATAACAAATGAAAAGTGGAAGACTGTAGACAGGACAAAGAACTAACCAACTTCAGGAGAAATGTGGGTTTTATGAGAAACAGTCCACCCATCATCTACCAAATGGACCCGGGGAGTCAGAAAGACACAGCTGAGAGAGTCTGTGAGTGCAGGTCTCCGACTATCAGGCTGGGGTCGCTTCCGGCACTGCCTAGTCTGTGAGCGCAGGTCTCCAGCTATCAGGCTGGGGTCGCTTCCGGCACTGCCTACCAGCTGGGCTGCCTTCAGCAAGTTTATGTGTAGGGATAACTTTACCTCCAAGTTCCTCCACTCTAAAACAGGCACAAAAATTGCGTGTTGTATAGTAGGGCTGGTGTGAGTTTTTAACAAGTTAGTGAGAGTCCAGTATGTACAGTGGGGTCCATTGTGTGCAGTGTGTCTAGTGAGTACTGGCCATTACTGTCATTCAACTTCCATAAAAGCTCAGAAATATATCACATCAATTTCTCAAGATATAATAGGTCAGACTTAGCCAAGAAATTGTACTTATCAAAGAGTCAGTTCTAACTTATTAGAAAAAGATTATCATTCATTTAGTCTCTCCTTGGCTTTATGCAACTGCCCAAGGAATTTCCTATTTTCATTACTGTGTACTACTAAGGAATCTGCAAAGGAAAAAAATCACACATATACATATAACAGTCTCAGGTCTCTTAGCAAAATGCCTTGCCACTTTAAAGTTAGTCAAGGACCTTGTTTTAAAACTATGCCTGACATTCTCTCGATATTTTAACACACAGAGTTCTGTGCATGTGAGATCAAAGTTTATCTGGATGAGCTTCAAGAAAAACAAAGGAAAGCGTTCCTTATCATGAATGTGATCATTATATATAACTAAAATGTACCAATAAAATTAATTAATTAAGAAAAGAAAAGCAATTTATAAATTTTTAGAAAAGTTAGGAAAAGTATCACGTGAGTGAAAAGATAAACATTTCACCTGGTGAAGGAGTGTCAAGTATACAAGTGTATCACAGCCTCCCCATTTTGATGATTAAAACTTGACTAGAAGAGTTCAGTTTGTCACTCCTCTGCCTCAACAGTGTCTTCAAAATCTCAGTCATCAGCATAATTAGAAGAAACTTGAGAACAAGAGAGCTGACCATGACAGTGGGGAGCACAAGACAGTGGAAATAAGTTTTGTGATCCCTCAGAAAACTAAGGAAAGAAAGTGGTGAAGGAACTAGCTGGAAGCCAGTGTTCTCCAGAAGAAAACACTTGACTTCCTAGTTAATATGAATGTGGGAGAAATCACGACAGTGGCTAGGGTTCGCCTTGTGGAAGTGGACATGATGAGAATGAGCATGTGTGGAAAGAACATTCTCAAGTAAATGTCCCACAGCTCAATCGGTCACCCATTCCTGCATAACACATGCTGGAAACTCAGAGGCTTAGAGTAACAACGTCTATTGATGCAAGATTCTGCAGTTCTCGCTGAGTTCACCTTGTCACTGTGTGGCTGGCCTTCCCTGGAGTCCTTCCTAAAGATACGGTCATGCAGCAGATGAACTGGACCTGGATGTGCCAATGTGGCCTCAGGTGCATGACCTGGTTAGCTGAGGCTGTCACCAGAAGACATTGGCTAAATTCTACGTGGTCTCTTCTCTGAAATGGCTGAGGGTTCAGATCTGGTGGGAACAGCATTCCAAAGAGTACACCACAGCATGGGGGAACTTGACAGACTACTGTTTGTGTTTTGTTTATTGATGACCTGTTATCTAAACTGCTTTGTAGAACCAAGCCCAGAGTCATTTTAGGAAGGGATTAAAGGACAAGGATATGGGTAGGTGCCCTTCACTGGGTTTCAATATCCTGATGTAATGATGTATTACTATGCCTAAAAGAATCAAAAGAATAAACAGATACAATTATGTATTCCATGTATCCCAAAGGTCAATTCAGAACACACTGTTAATGTTTTGACCAAAATGATATTAAACCCAAAACGAGAACTTAGATACCTGACTTGACTCTAATTTTATGTGTTATAAAACACAAGGTTAAAGGAAACCTATCACCTACATTGCTCTCAGCATGAAATGTGGAAATGAATTATTCAGTGGTTTTTCAATGCGAGGCCTAGTGCTAACTCACTTGGAAAAGAGAGGATTTTTGCGATCTTTAATGTACAGCCTGTAGTGATGTCCCCAGTAATGGCTGGTGAAGTGTTCCAATAGAATAAGGACTTTCTTTCTCTTCTTTGAAATATAAGTGATACATTTCTACCTAATTAGTGCACAGTGATAGCAAAAGGGAAAATAAAAATTATTGCTCAACAAAGAAACTTTAAGCAAAGACCTGCAAATATTATCAGAATTAGAGTCTCAAATGGGATATATAAGTAATTTTTGAATG
This sequence comes from Dinomys branickii, assembly GCA_004027595.1. Taxonomy (NCBI): domain Eukaryota; kingdom Metazoa; phylum Chordata; class Mammalia; order Rodentia; family Dinomyidae; genus Dinomys; species Dinomys branickii. The sequence goes on along the minus strand of PVLD010000324.1, from coordinate 289,704 downwards.
CATAATAAGATGCTGGATAGAAAATTTAAGCCTGTCAGCTCTTGTGTGAAAAACTATACTGCTGAGAAACAATCGAATCTCTATCTGAAGAAGGTAATCACTGCAGAAGAAAAATCTATGCCCAGTGGAGTGAAGACCATGTCTAAGAATGTCTCTGCTCCTCTCTCCAAGACACAAAACTAAGATCAATTTTGTAGCATTTCAGTTCTTAGGATCAAAGCTCTTCAAACAGTGCAAGATTCTGTTTCCAGGCAGAGCTATTCAGTCACGGTCTGGAGCACTGGGCATTCTCCTGTGGGAAGGGGAGTGTGTTCTCTCTTTGAGTGAAGGACGCACATGAATAACCAGTGTAGAGGAGGGAGCTGGTGGTAGATGTGATTCACTGCCTATCAAAGACCTGTGCTTCCTTCCATTGTATAGAATCATTGCCAGGAACCTGGTGCCAGGATAAGCTCTCCAGCTTCTTGTTTGCTTTGCATTTAACTGCCTGCGGGCAGCACATTACTGGTAGGAGTGATATGGACCACCTGGCCAAAAGAAAATCAGAACACTGTTCTTTCATCCACTCTCAGAGAAACCTTAGACACTAAGTACTGAGTCTGTTGTACTCCTAGCAGCCTCAGACTATGAATGATGACATACAATAAACCCAGAACCATCTGCCCCTAATCTTACACAATCAGCTTTGAAAACTTCTCCTGTGTTAAATGCCTAAAATTTTGGATTTTATTTGCTGTAGTAAATAGTACTGCCTTAATTAATACGTGAGTATTTCAGGAACCTGGCCCGCCCTGGAATTCTCATGTGCTTGAATTAAACCTGGCAACATAGGGAAATAAGAAGCCAGGAGAAATTCCTTTGCCCTGACAGAGTTCAAAACCAAAATCAGGATCTTTGGAGCTGGACAAATTGGTGTTTATATTCAGGGTTTGCATCTTGTTGTTGAGTCGGGGCACTGCCATAGGGTGACATTCTTTTGAGAGTGCTTGACATGGTGACAAACACTGGGAGTACGCAGCAATGGAATAGAAAATCCCCTGCTATTTTAGCCATTATGTTCTACACAAGGATCTGAGCAAAGCATAAAGAAAGAAAATGCATGTGTGGCAAAATGTCAGGTAGCAATGCAATATATGAAAAATAATAAACACTAGTAAGAAAACAGATGGGCTCATGGGCTGGGGGAGAGTATTTGCAGATTGCTGCTCCAAATGGGTGACATTTGATGAGAAATGTGTACGACGTAAAGGGGTGAGCCTGATGGTGACGGAGAGGACAAAGGCCCATGTCGAGGGTGGACCCAGTGTACAAGCCCTCAGAATGGAGGCTTGTGAGTGTGTGAAGTGACAGCAAGGAGACCTCTGCTGCTGGAATCAAAGTGCAAGGGAAATGCTGGAACATGAGGTTAGTGAGATATACAACATATTCATCAAGTAGGTTTCCTTGGAGCAGCTACCCCAGAAGTAGAACCTAGAACAGGAACTGGTATGACATTGACTTACTTAAAGGGTTCCCTCAATAGAAGAATGATCAGGAAGTATTATGAGCAAATGGAGAAATGACTAAGCATGAATGGAAGCTCATCTGGAAGTTAGCTTCAGCTTAATACCACAGGAAGTGCGTCAGAATGAGAGTGTGTCAGAGTGGTTCTGCTTTCAAGTAAGAAGACAGCATCTTGCCCAACAGATTGCTCCTGAGTAGAAGGGAACTGATGTTCCAGCTGAGGCAGCTCCTATGGCCAAGGTGAGTTCTCAGAAGAAAAGGGCACACTGGGTCACTAGCACTGCCCTCAGGAGGTATCCCAGTGAATGACACCTAGGGTGCATCAGCAGAATCTACCACATTCCACCCCTTGTATCTTTCAAACTGACTAGCTGCTCACACTAACTTCACACCACACAGATACTTTTAGTCCAGGATCACGAGGAGTCACATCTTCAAGTAGGTTTGTAAGAGGTGGGTTACTGCTGCCACTGCGGTGGGTTCGCCAGAAATGTCCATCCTCTTCCTCCTCCTCACCATCCTAGATTCCCCCTCTGGCTCATTTAGCAATTCAGTGGCCTGGCAGCTTGCCCATCTGGTTACTACGGGCTTCACAGAACATGGGTTTTATACTTATATATTTGAGTTAAAACTGGGCCTGAGTCTAATAAGAGATCCTACAATACGTAAACCTATTATCAGAAATGTACAGCAGCATTTCCATCTGCTCATAATGATCAGGGATGAACATTCCTGCCCACAGCCCCATCCTTTGTCTGCTGATCTACAAGCACAAGCTGTCCAAAGCAACCAGGCACCAGCTGGAGGTTTAGAGGCAGGAGAGTCATGTATATTCCCTCCAAGAGCCTCCTCTGTGGGTCCCAGGACATCCAGACAAAGAACCAGCAAGCTTTTTGTATAAGGATCAGAAAGCAAACATTTTAAAGCCATATAAATTTTCAAATATAAAAATCATTCTTAGTTCATGGGGCCATAAAAAGGCAGTGGGAAGATTTTGTCCCATCAGCCATTGTTTGCTGAACCCTTCTGTATACCCAGACAATAAAGCAGTGGGGGCAGGAAACAATCACCTAAATGGGCTACTGATAGTGACCATGGGCAGGATCAAATCTACCTCCAGCTCTAGGCTCTTGGGTTCACGTGGTCTACTTAATGCTTGATGCTAGTAAGAGTCTGCTGTTGAGCTCTGCATAGACAGCTCCTGGCCCTTCCAATGGATGAACCCCTACATGATCTGTTGTGTGAACACAGATCATAAACACAGAGGTGCCAGGTTCCAGGGGCAGGCCTCACTGGTGTCAATGGACCAAATCCTTTTTGTCCACTTGATGACTTAGTGCCTCTGGTGGTACTCAAATGCCACTCAAACATTGTTGTGGTTTTAATTTGTAGAATTTTTTGGTATTAAACAGCCACATCTTTTCCTGAGGTATCAGCTTCTTCTACTTTTACTGGTCTTGAAAAATATGAAAACATGAAGACCAGTTGAAAGAGGGTTAACTCAGCAAAACTCAAAGCTTACAATCCCCATTCTGTGCCATGTCTTGATTTCCATCTGTACCCGTCCTAGTTGGCGCTCTCCTCAGAACGCTGGGAGATAAAAGACAGCATCCAGGTAAATATGAGTTTAGAAAAATAAGTAATCCTCAAAGAAGCTATGCTCCAATCCAACATCTACAGAATGCTTATAGTAGAATACTTCCTTCTTGTTCCCCAGCAGATCATTCTGTATTTTGTTCAGTAAGTCTAGTAAACTTACATATCTCAATACTGCAACTATTGCTGCCTGGGTTTTTACTGTAATACATCTCCCTTTACTCCAGTTTCCCAGTCATGTCTCAAATCCTTCAGCCACTAGTAGCTGCCTGCATTTTCATACCCTGAGAAGCCTAGTAATCTCAATTCACTCACCCTGGAATCCTCCCCACTCATCTATAGAAAAAAATTCAACTCATTTCCCAAAACCCAGCTAAAACGTGACACCTCTGTGAAACTTTTTCCAATTCTCCTTCTCAAACTTAATTGCTTTCTCAATTTTGCTCCCATAGCAATATTTATCTATCAGACAAGATGCATGTCATTCAGCCATGTATTTTTATTAGCTGTTCGTACACTGTTCTCTCCCACTGGATTGTTAAGTTCCCTGCCCCTTCTTTCCGTCTGCTGCTTTGTCAAAACCAAGCACAGTGTCTTAAATATGAAAGATAAAAACAACATTTTCCCATTTCAATTGGATTACACCACCACATTTCAATTCAGCGCAGTGCTAGACTAAGCATGAAATATGGTCCAGCCAAAAACGAACAGCATTAATGGTAAAAATGACAGTCACATTACTCATGTTTCATTCTGTCTAGCAGGCAGCATTAGAGGTAGTTTAAAATCTACGGCATGACCAACTGGATACAAGAAAGACCAGTGTTAAACAGGATTTTAAAGTAGGGATTACAAACCAGTTAGCATGAACCGTAACACTTTAAAAGTAAGCATCTAAAAGTGCAATTATTAACAAAGGAAACAGTTTAGGAGATACATACTAGGAGTATGATTATTTCCCAGCCTCATGAAACACTCATCATTTTTCACTTTAGAAACAGTGGTAAGTAAGTAAAGGTCCTAGGTTTGTTCTTTCCTAAGATCAAGTTAGTTTTTCTCTACTGCATGTTCTCAGATGTGCTTAACTCCTTACCACCTATGGTATACGCTCCCCACCACCAACCTGAGAAAGTATTGCTCGAAAATTTCCCACCCAGTAATAGATTTACATATTTGTATAGATCATGAAAAAAGCACCAGTCTTAAGACGTACAGATAAGGGCAGCATTTGGGCATCACCATTTCAGAACTGGACAACAATGGGCATCTCCTTCAGTGAACATGACCTTGGCTTCTCTAATGTGCAAATGCAGTTCTTCCATAGAACAAACATTGTGACCTCTAGCAAAATAGTATGTAAGTGGCATTTTAAAGAGGACGTAATTAGTAGGGTATGGTGCTGTACTACCAGGACTCGGAGGCTGAGTCAGGATGGCAAGTTATGGTCTAGTCTGAGCAACTTAGCAAGACCTGTCTCAAAATAAAACATTACAAAAGTGCTGAATTTGTTACTGGTTGATTTATTGGTGATAGCAATTCTTTATGGAGTGAGATAGAATCTCAATGCTGTTTTAATTGCATCTCTGTAATAAATCAGTGGTTTTGAATATTTTTCATGTATTTATTTGCTCTTTGTACTTCTTCATCTGAGAAGTGTGTATTCATCTCAATTGCCCATTTTTGGACTGAGTCTTTGAATTTGGGGGGTCTGATATTTTTCAGTTTTTTATCAGGTCTAGATAAAGGTCCTTTGTCTGAGGGACAAATGGCTAAGACTCTTTCCTACTCTATGGGTTGCTTTTCACTCTGTTGGTGATTTCTTAATGAAAGCTAGGGTGGGAGGAGGGGGAAGAGAAGTAAAGGGAAAAAAAGGATGAAATGGAAAATGGAAACAAACCATTGTAAATAGGGAGGGGAAGTTGGGGTGAAGGGAGGGGGGAAGCCTGGGAAAAAAGGAGTCAAAATGTATCATGTGTGGGTACAAATTCTTATGATGAATATGACCATTATATATACCTAAAATGAATCAAAACTTAATTTTTAAAATATCAAAATATTTAAACATGAAATATATGATTATCAAGAACTCATTTTAAAATAATCCAGTTGAGGGAAAATAATACAAAGGGGGTTTAGATGGAAAAGATCAGCTCTGAGAAGATTATCGTTGGATCTGGGGGATGAACACCCAAGGTTATTTCTGCTACTTTTCTATAGGTTTAAGTATTACCATAAAATAAAAGTGAAAAAGTCTCCTTTAAAAAAGTGCTGAATATATACCCCCGTGTGAAAGCCCTGGCTTCACCCCCAGTACTGCAAGACCAAGACAAAACAAAACAGCCCAAAAGGAATAGTTGTGTTTAGAGGTCAAATATGTCCACAGCAGAAGGTTCTAGGATCATCCTCTTGAATTTCAGCCCCTTTCCTGTGGCAGTGCTATTTTGACAACTTGGACACTACCAAAGTCCTTAGAGCCAAGCACTCCCTGGGGAAGACTGTTTCCTGTGCACCTGCTCACGTGGTAGCAGGTTGACTTCCTTCCACACGTGCTTTAAACAAAGCACTGAGGATACCTCAGTGTCAGCACAAAGCTGGGACCACAGAGCCCAGCGGAGGGAAGAAGAGGGAAAAGAGAGAGAAGCATGCCACTTTTGCCTCCTGCGACTCCTGCAGTGTCCTCCTGGCCCCTGGCACCTGATGCATGTCGCAGCCTTTAAGGCAGAGACATAGTCCCTGCTGCTAGCCACGGGCAGATTACTACATCCCCTTGCCCGGGGTGGGGAAGAAGGAACATGATTCCTTTATTTTTTTTAATGTCTAGTAATGAACATGCAAAGAGGGGAGGGTCAGTGACACAATTTTTCCTTCTGCCTTGGAAGAACTTCTCAAAACTCTAACAACAAAATATATTTTTCTCCCAGACGCTCGTGGGATGGTATGAAGCACATCTGCCACATGGGCCACTGCTTTGGTGGAAAGCCATTGTGAGATTTGGTAGGAGATGCTTCCTGTGAACTACACCCATATCCCTGCATTGATCTCTTCTTTGGGAGAGTCTGGTCATCTGCACAAAATATTTCTGCATGCATTCAAAGAGCTCTGTCCTAAATAGGTAGCAATCACCTTGAAAAAGCCAGGAAGAGTCACTAGCCTGACCCCCACAGGAAAAGCCCCTGTTCTGTGTTCAGACCTGCTTGCTATGTGGCTTATTTCCCCTTTTGATCCCAATTTAATCAATTTTACCAGAACAATTACACTTGTAATCTCGCAGACCTCATTTTTGTCCTACCTCGTGCCCACCTGGTGAGTTCTCAGGTTTCCCATCTTGGACTCGCCTCACCTAGGGATTTTGCTGTATAAAAATCCCTGGAAAAGACAGGTTCCTTGGCATCCCATCCAGACCCCTTTCTGTCCCTCTCTCAGACAGAAGCTTCTTTCCCTCAATAAATATATTCTGCTCTTAAAAAAAAAAAAGAAAAAATCCACAGAGGGCCTGGCACAGTGCCCTGTGCAGCTGACAAATAATTTATGCCAATAAAAATAAAGGAAATAAACCTCTCATGAGTGGAGAAGGGATTAAAACCCCACTCATCTCAGGAGTTTTTCTCCCTGAGGAAACATGTGTTTCCAGGGTGAAGGAGTGTGTTCTGTGGCACTTCGCTAGACATGCATTAAAAAAATAGCACAGCCTGATCACTTACTGTATACACAAATACTGAGTCCCACTCATCCTGCCAGGCCTACACAAATAGAATAACAAAATGTACTTGAATAATCTAAACATTCACCATTGAATACTCAGTATACACGCCCTTACCGCCTTCACCACCAGCAACAGGAGCTAGCGTTTTCTTGTATGCCACATCCAGCACTGACCTTCTAAATATCACAGCAGCTCATTGTTGCGCTGACTTTACATCTCTTTTTTTTTTTTTTTTTTTTTTTTTAGCGGTACTGGGGATCGAACTCAGGACCGTGCGCTTGCTAGGCAAGCGCTTATTCCACTGAGCTATATCCCCAGCCCTGCGCTGACTTTACAAATAAACACTGTAAATGAGCAACCTCAGAGCAACCTCAGGATGTGGACAATGGTTGACCATCTCAATACTAGTAAATAACAGAACAGCTCAGATTCCTAAATTCGAGTTTTACATCTCACATACTCTGTCTTTCTTGATAAACACCTGTGAATTAATTCCCTCCACCTAAAAGTCATTTTCTTTAATGGCCCGTTCAGTTTGATTTTCCCTGGGTTTCTTTCCTCCTTTGTGTGGGGTGATAAGGCATAACGTCCTAGAGACATGGCTCCTGACTTAAGCTGGAGCTCAGCAGCACCCACCCGCCGCCATGTCAATCGCCACACTCTGGGAAAGTCTGAAGAGCAGCCCAAGCCCACCCCCCCAGCTGCGGTCAGCATTCCGTGCCCTCTACCGCCCCTACACTTGACGGGTAGTGTGCAGACCTCCTCCAGAACTTTGTAGCAGTTAACTAAGTCCCCATCTCTATGGAAGAATAAGTGAAGGCACATTTCTTCAAATGTATAAACTGAACCTTCAGACGTACAGCGTTGGAGGTTGTTGTGGCAACTTTTCTCTCTCCTTCCCACTGTTTTTGGCGAGTTTCTTATTAAACAAAACAAAAAAATGTAAATGCCCTCATTAGCCCCATCACCATTTCCACTAGAATCAGATCATCTCTCCAAACGTCTTATGGCCCAAGCCACACATTCATAATGCACTGAATTGAGAAAAACATGTACTTCAGTTGCCCCATTTTAAGAGCTGAAAACTGAATTCATCCACTCATTCATTCTCTGTGTGTAGTCTAGGACTTCCCCATTGTGAGGTTCTAAGTTAGGCCCTTTTTGAATATAGATGGTAAAAATACCCTCATTTGAACACTTGAAGGAGTCTATCATCTAGGAGAGAAAGTGAGTTCTGTCATATGATTTAAGGGATATTCGCCATGCTCTAAGATATCAGAGGAGAAAGCAGTGTTTTCAGCTGGTGCCATTGAATAAAGCTTCTTGAAAGAAGTAGCATTCAAATTTATCCCGAAAATATGACCATGAATTGAAGGGTAGCAGGTTGGATTTAATTGCAAGGAATCTTCAAATGTTGGGCTGAAGACTCTCTCCTATACTCACTGGGGAGGGTAATTCTGAGTCACAGTGTGATATGATGTGGTATATTTGGATAATACAACTAAAAGAATGGCACACTATTAAATGGAGAGCAAAGATGAGGATTTGGGTGATTTCAGAGGAAAAATTGACAAATTGAGAAGGATCACCTGATGTGGACCGAAGAGATGTATTTCTCATCTATTAAAGGAGGCAGACAACAGGGTATTTCTCACAAATCAACTGACTAAACAGGAAAAAAATCAAGGAAACATTTCTGTGACATCGCTAAAGGGAATCTTATCCAAGGTTGAAACAAAAGTTTTTCTAAAGCACAATTTAAAATTAGGAGGAAAGAGTCTATGGTTTTTTCTTGATGAATAATGAACAGACCTTCCTCTGTGCAAACTAGTTATATGCCACCATTTTCCCCATGATTTTCTCTGATCATATATTTTGTGCTTCATTCACTCAGCAGTGAATCTTATATCAGTACTAGAAGCCTTCTGTCTCTCTATGTCATCTCACTGAGGCAAAGTTCAGCAGTGCATTTCTCTTGAACTCGCTAATCCCTGGAAATTAGCTGGAACCAATAAGCATTTATGGATTATAGTAAAAACACTTCCTGGTCACTCACGTAAGATGAAGCTTACCCTATCCTACTAGGAAGAAAGAGATATTGATAGAAAATCATGAAGTGGGTACAAAATCATAAAATGGGTGCAACATAGGTTAAATTATAATCAACCAATAACATTGTAAGTATATCTACTTAGCTAATATGGGTGCAATATTGGAGTGGGGCACACAGCAGGGGCATGAGGCTGACATCATTAACCTTGGCTTGGCAATGACTTCTAAAACCAGAACATTTTGGGGAAGGGGTGAGTCAAAGATTTCTGGTCATCCACCTGGGTGTCTGATACATATCTGATTTTAACGTACTGGCTGGTAAATTATAGTATAATCTCAAATTTCCATTCATCCCTTAGGGAAATGGCAAGTCTGACCATTTTGACTTTAATCTCCAGGCGTTGCCTTCTTCAGATGCACCTGCGGCCACAGTTGTGCTGTGTTCTGACCTTCTGCACTGACTCCCTCAAAGGCCCAGCCCTGTCTGACTTCCTGTTAAGTTCTAAGTTAGCTGTCCACACTACCAGGAGCGATGACTTAGGTTAAGTCTGTAATTCTTTAAGATTGAAGTGTATTCTAAACAGAAGACAATAAATATTTCAACAGTACATTTTCTACATTTTTACAGCCTAACTGAAGCTCACTATTTGCATATGGCGAGGTTTCCTGGCTTTTCATTGCACGTAATCACCCCAGAGGGGTCACATTGCTCATGTCTCATGCTGATCAGGAGCTCTATTTGGCAGCTGTTTAAGCCCTTGGTTAATTAAAAATGGGAAAACATATTATTATCAATTTATGCAGTTGGCTTATTAGCTAAATATTTTAAGAATACTGAATTCATAGAAAATGTAAAAATAAAAATAAAAAGACCCTTGGAGATAAAAATCGGGGACTCAGAAAGCTTTGTGATAGCTCGGTAGCTTCTACAATGATTATCATATTTTAAAAATTTCATCTTTGTAAGATATTGAGAAGAAGGGCCATGGCGAGTCAGAGAAGCTTAAATATAAAAGTACTAAGGGAGATATCTAAGGTGGGATAGGATATAAAGACAGAACAGACTCACACAGACCAAGAATATCTCAGGCAGTGGGTTCCCATGCTGTGAATAGACTCAGGCTCTTTCTCAACTTGGTTTTAAGCCAGCTTTGTTCCAGGGCCCGTATTTGAATACCATTAAGATACCAACATAATGGCAAAGAGCAAGACCGTCACGTTGCTGTGACTGCAAGGTGAAGGGGAGGATCTCAGAATTGTTCTGCCATGATGGTTCTGTGGGATGGCCAATGGATAGACCCATGACTTCTTGGGTTAAGCTGTAAGCTCTAGACTACAAGTTAGGAAATACTAAGTTTGTAAAGCTGCTGATTTACAAGGTGACTTTGGGCAAGTCATTTAACCTCTGAACCTTGAACTTTCTTATGAAATAGAAAGTGTTATCTTATCTCTGAGTCACAGGAAGATGACTGAAAAATTTATGTGCAACTATTCTGAGTTCTGTGGAAGATATTTAGATTCCTCCTAGATTCAAAAGTTAATGGCTTTTTTGCCTTAGGGTATTTATCTTAATTGACATTTCTTCAGCTTTACTAATACCAGAGAGACCAGCTATGTCTAGACTTCTGCAGGACTATTTTATGTGACTGTTACGGAGCTATTTATTAAGGAGAATTCATTGTGTGAATCCATCACCTTTGAAGCATGACATTGCAAATGGCACCAGCTTCCTGAAATTCAGAATAGGATTTTCTTCCTAAGGGTTCTGAGCCCTTTTAGCTCATTTGGACCTCCCAGCATCCCAGAGAGAGACTTGTATCCAAATCCTTAATCCTCATTATAGATGGGGAAACAGAAGCAGAGATAAGTGAGTGGTCCAGGGAGATGAAATGGATTTTCAGCAGAGGAAAGATTGGGGAGAATAAATATATATATATATATATATATATATATATATACTTTTTGTCCCATAGGAATAGTTTGCTTGGTAGAATTCAGTCACACACACATGCACACACAGAATATCTCATAAAATAGGTCCCTTGTCACCTTGCTACGGTATTTTTTATCTGATTTTATGCCTAAAACATAAAGCGATAAAAACATACTTCTCATTGAATGTGGGCCTTGTGCCAAGTATTTATGTATTGTTGAATCCTCCCAGCCATCCTGGTGGGGTGTAACAAGGTTGAGTACTTTACCTGCAGCCATATAGCTAATGAATAAGCTTTAAAAGGCTTTATTAAAAGGAAAATGTTCTTCTGGGTAACTCACTATGTGTTGGGAATGGTTGGGTGGTTCATAGGGAAAGGGTGAAACTTCAGTCAAGAGATGAATCTAAGCCCCACCCCAGCAGCTCGTGAATCCTGAGATGTCCAGTCCACCTCCCCCCCAAACACCGGACACCAAGGCTCACCACCTCCCTGGAGGAGATGCCGTCTGGCTGGTGGTTGCTCCAGGTCCTTTCATGCTTCCCCCTTCTGCCTCCCAGCACCTCCTCCCGAAACCCTCCTCTTTGCTTTTCAAGTTGGATCAAGCACCACTACCTTTTGCTTTTCTTTAGCAACCCCTTCCTCTCATCTAGCTCAAGCCTATTCCCATTCTGCTTACTTTTCCTGGAGTGCATGGCCCTCCTCCTCCTCCACCCTCTCAGGAGGTCTCTTTTTGAGCCAAGTCTACCTGTCCACAAGCCAGCATGGTGTTCATGGCTCTATGTGCCTTCAATTGGGATACAAAACTTCAGAAGGCTTATTCAGGGTCCAGAGTCACAGGGCTGAGAAAGGGCTGAGCTACAGCTCACACTTAATTCTAACTCCTACACTTGGGCTCTTTGCAGTTGCCTAAACTGCTCCTGACTTAGATGCCCGAAATTATCAGTCTTGTTCTAAGTGCTTTCTTTAGTGTTTTTGCTTTTCATTAGTACATGTTCTATACTACATACTGGTTACAGTCATTGTGGGGAGTAGGTTGATGTACATAGTGTATCTTAATTCTTATATTCCCTTTCCTCCCTCCTCCCTCCTCCCTCTAAGATCCCCTTTCCACTTACTGAAGATCTCTCTCCCCATTTCTCATTGTTTATCTCCTGTATAGCTCTTTAAATTGTTTCTGTTTGGGGTTTTTGAATAAGAGAAATCATGCAATATTTATGTGTGTGTCTGAATTATTTCACTTCACATTTTGATCTCCAAGTGCATGCATTTTCATCCAAATGACTAAAATGTGTTCTCTTTATAGCACAGTCATACTCCAACATGTGTGGATACAGTGCCTTTATTCATTCATTAGCTGTAGAACCTATAAGCTGCTTCCAAGATTTAGCTTTTGTGAGCTGCCCTGCTCTAAACATGGGTACATATGTGTTACTGTAGTATGACATCTTTGATTCTGGGGACTTTCTGATAAACACAGAGAACAGTCAAGGACCTCTAGTCCTTCCCTGCTGTCCATAAATTCACTTTTAAAAATGTGGACATCTCAGAGAATGGGGCCTAAGACTTTCTCCCAACACCAGGATGAAATCTCCTACCACCGAGGAATGCATGGAACCCCACGTACTTTTTGACTTGAGACACCTCTCACCAAACCATCTGTTCTAAGGGTATTCCACAGAAAGTGGATGAGAGCCAAGTAACTCTGCACTACTCTTACTCCACAAGACTGTGACCCCAAAGAGACATGAAAACATCAAACACATTCAGGTCACTGAGACTGGATCATTGTGAGAACTGAATCAGCCCAAATCAAGCACTGCTGTAATTTTCAGGGCATTGCTACCAGATGTGCAGGCCGCAATCAACCCTTTCCATGCTACAAGAATGAGAGAGACTGAGGCACCCGTTGACATCCTGGGGGAAATGGAATACGAAACAGGTGAACAAATGGACCAATGAGTGACTGTGCTGTGACAGTGAAGGAAATGATCGGTGATGGGATAGGAATTGCACAAGATGGAGAAGACTGCTCTTCCAGGAGAAGTGGACCCTGTTGGATGGGAAGATGTCTCTTCCCATGCAAAGAGAAGACTCTATCCAGAGCAGACTGCAAATGCTAAGACTCTGGTAGAGCACAAAGAAAAAAGGATGCCCACGGAAGGAGATGAGGAGGCTACAAAGTCATTTTGCAGCACTGCTGAGGTCCAGCCTTGGAGGAAGCGCTGTTTGAGGCCTGTGGCTAAGCCACAGCACCACCAGCGACACGGCTGTCTCCGTGATGTTCAAATTCCTGCAGAGTCTGATGCGGCAGGCAGGCTTTACATCTGCAAGGGATTTGAAGGCACAGAAGGGAGTGTGGAGTTTATTCTCATTGGAATGAAAACCCAGTCAATGACTTGCTCCAATCAACATCCTTTAGGATGTTGTTACCTCGGGTTCCCGGATGTGATGAGAGCCAGAGGCATCCAATTACTGTTACTGCGACTTGGATGATTATCAACAATACATACCCTGGGTCTCTTCTGCTTAGATTTTTGGAGGCACTGTTTGTCAACAGTGACAAAATTTTCAAACCACGAGAGGGAATCATCTACAAATGGACACTGACAAAACGTAGCATTGTTCCCCTGCACAGCCTGCTTCCTCCGCCAGAGTCTGAGCTGGAACTCACTGCCACACTCACCGACAGAGCACTCAGGCAGGGGTCACTGCAGGCCAGGGGAGAGGAGAGCAGAAGCAGCGCCAGGCTGTAAACAGGATGTAGTTTGAGTTTCCCGACGGTCTCCTCTCTTTGCCTTGCCATCCCTCTTTAATCTTAGACTTTCTTCAGAATCCGAGAAATGACCAAACCCAGTTTGAATCTTTTTATTCTGCTTGGGAGCTTTCATAACCTCTTGGAAAGCAATAGGCTAACTCCTTACATCCTCCATCCTCAAAAATATTGTTCTCTCCTGGAAAGAATATGAGTTTTAGACTGTGAGATATGTGTTCCTATGCCAATTCAGGAATTAACTGGAAAAAAACAGGTAAATTACTTATATTATCAAAACTAAGAAGTTGAAAGCAGGTATTTAACAAAATGAGTGTGCAAGTGTCCATAACAGCACTACTTACAATAGCTGAAAAGCAGAAATAACTTAGTATCTGCTACTTGATGAATGAATAAATAAGCCATGCTATTGTCCATACAGTGGAATATTATGCAGCCATCAAAAGGAGCCAAGGACTGATACATACTACAACACTGGGGAATCTCAGAAATATGCTAAGTGAAGAAAACCAGACACAAAGTACTACATATTGCTCAACTAGATTAATATGGAATACCCGAAATAGGTAAACAGATAAGAGACAGAAAACAGATGAATGGATTCCAGCAATGATAAGAAAGATCCTCCAGGCTGGCGGAGTAGATAGGAAGAGGCTGCTGAATGACTGTTTATGTTTCTTTGTGGCTGCTCAACCAGAGTTGATGGTTGTGTGAGTTTGCAAACATGTTAAATGTGACTGAATTTTACCAAATGACACAATTCTGTCATGTGAATTTCACATGAATCAAAAGCAAATAGAGTCCCCGAAGTTAGGAATTCTCCCCCAAAATTAAAGTTTGTAGCCTGAGTTGGGCATGAAGGTTATGTCCATGAGATATGTTTCAAAGAAACCTAGAGTTATTCTTGGCCTTTTGACAACTTGGAATAACAGTCTTTCATGATTAATACCCCCTTGTTCTATGCAAGATTTCATATTTGGCTTCCAAATTGTCCTTCACCAAAACGGGATTGTTTAAAAAATTTCTGATATTTAAAACAACCAGTCATTATCTGTAAGCTGAAGGGTTAACTTGAATTTAGCACTCTGTGTACTATTTTGTGTCTAAAATACCTCTAATATTTAAAAGATTTGACACTTCAAACTTTCTAGTAGGTTGTCTTTGTGTTCATTGAGTAGATCACAGACATGATTTCTGTTTGACATGTATAAGGGTATTTAATTTTTCTAAACAGTTTTAAAATTACAAGTAACTTACAGTTTTTCTTAATTTTTAAGTATTTGTAAAGATTTTGATTGTGATTCATACATTTGAACTGTTTAAACAAGAGATGAATTAAACTCAGTTTAAAATGGATAAGGGAACTTAACAGACTGGGAGCAAACTAATCAAAATGATGATGAAACTTTGCTAAACTTACCCATAGAGTAATAAGTTCAGTATTTTAAAGGAAAGGAATTAGAGAATTTGTAAATTTCATAAATTGAGTTCTATTTTTAAAAACCAGTGAGAAAAAGCAGAGTTTTCTGAGCACAAAAATCATCTCCAAGGAAATCGGAAACATTGCTTTGATATTGTCCATTTGATGGAAAAATCCACATTGTCTCTAATCTCTAATGAATGTGTTACACTGGGACCCCTCCACGCCTCTGCTATCTTCCTATGGTTTTTGCATAGTAAAATTTATAACGATCTGAATTTCTATATGCAAGGCATACAATGGAGTGAATGGTGTTTCCACTTGCTTCTCAGAGCAGACACGGTGAGCTGAGCATGCGCACTGCCCTGTGTAGTGATTATCTGCAGCTGTTTCTCAAAACCACCTTTTCGGTATTTGCCACAGGACAGTTAGAGCTGGCACACAACGTAAAACCCATGTGTTACTTCCAGTCTTCAATAGTGAATTCTTTTGTCAGTTCTCCATTCCACACTCCTTACCCAAAAGGTAAAACCAACAACCTGACCCACAGCTGGTACATGTGGTTTCCCATCTAGTGATGTTACAGTAGTAACTTCTTGATAACACTTTTGATAGAGATTACAATCAACTGCTAGGTAAAAACTACATTCAAATTGATTACTGATGGTTTTCAATTATAAATACTATGCAATCATTACTTATTAATTGAAAAATAGATTCTTAAATAATTTATCAATGAGACTTTACCAAAGCTAGTTAATCCTTAAATAGCTCCCTTGCTGTTGTAAAAGTGCAGAGAGAGGAAATTCTTTTGCCAGAGGCCAAAAGCGTTAGCTCCCACCATGTGAGGCCTAACTCCAAGTTGCCGTACATCTAAAGGGTTAAAACAGTTCATGGCTTCATTGCACTTCCCAGACTGTAATTAAGTGAAATCATCTTCAAGGCATATCGTTCCCTGGATGGCCCTTTGGAGGAAGATAGCATAAAAGCTCTACCCTTGTGGTATATTATATGTGTTAATCTATCATCTGGATGCGTTACAATAATTCCTTCAATGCATTAGTGAGTACACTGAGGTTTACTACAGGTCAACTGCATCATCGAATGAGGTTCTCACTGACAGAATCACTTGAAACTACAGGACAAATGGTCCAGAAGCTAATTCATTAATGGATTTTATTCTCAAGATAGCTCCTCATATATGAAATTCCACCAAGTATGCCAAAGTTTCAGACTTTGTTATCACTGTAGAACCTTTGCTCAGCCTGAAGCCCTCTCACACATGCAGACACACACAACCTCCATGCCTGCCCCGGCACTTCCTCACATCCATGCGTTGCTGCTTCATAAAAATCTTTCTTATGCCACAGGTTACTTCCAGGTCATGTAATTATAAGCTAATAAAAGCACATCCAACTGCATACTGAAGGCTGCAAAACTGAAAGCTTGTCTTGTAAGATTAGTACAAAGCCAAAGATACCAATTCTAGGCACTTCTGGTCAACGTGATATTAGAAATCCTAGCAAGAACAACTAGTCACAACTAATTACAAACCTGGAAGTCATAAAGGGAATGAAAGACTACTTCTGTTTGCAGAGATATGAACTTATGCAAACAACACTTAAAATGCAAAAAAAACCTTTAGAATTAATAAATTTAGTAAAGTTGTTGGTTATGAGATCATTGTTCAGAAATCAGTTGTATCTACATACTATACTAACAACAAATTACCTGGAAACAAAAGTAAGAAAATCTCACTTTCAATAAGAAAACAATAATAAATTTAACTAGCCAGGCTTGGTGGTGCATTCCTATAATCCGAACACTCTAAAGGCTGAAGCTGGACATTTGCTGAGTTTGAGGCCTGCCTGGGTTACATAGTGAGACCATGTCTCAGAAAAACAAAATAAATAAATAATAATAAAATAAATTTAACCGAGATGACTTTAAAATGATGACACTGAAAACTACGTAATATTGTTGGTGGAAACAAACAAAAACATAAATAAATTAGAAAGTACCCACGTTCATGGACTGGATGACATAATGTTGTGAATATATTCATATTCTCCATAGGAATCTAAAAAATATTATGTAAAGTCTATGAAAATTGCAGCCATGTTTTTATAGAAATAGAATGAGAACTGTATATGGAAACACAAAAAAACAATAGCCAAAAGACCCTTGACAAAAACAAAACAAAACAAAAAACTAGAAGAATCACACTTTTTGATTTTAAAACACACTACAAGCCCGCAGTCATTGAAAGTTGCTACTGCCATCACAGCGTGCATATAGACCCATGCAACAGGAGGGAAATCAAAAGCAGACCCACAGATACACAACTTCAACGAGTTCTCCACCCACTTTCGCCAAAGGTGCAGAGAACACATGAAAGGGTGTTTCTTCAAAAATCATTTTGGGGAAATAGGATATTAACCAATTTTTAAAATTTGGGTCTTTATCCTATACCACACATGAAAATAAAGAGGATTACATATGATACTTGAAACTGTAAAACTCTTAGAAGGAAACATAAGGGGAACATTTTTCTCCACTAGGATGATGATGATTTCTTCTGTATAATATCAGAAGCAGGAGTGATGAAATCAGAAACAGGAAGTGCAAACGCACCCAACTAAAAGCTTCTACACCGAAGGGAAAGCAACCGACAGAGTGAAAAAGTAAAATAGGTTCTGGAAGAAAACACTTGCAAACCTTACATCTGAGAAGAGCTTGATGTCTAATATAGATGAAGAACTCATACAACTCCACAGAAGGAAACCAAATAACCTGATCAAAAAGCAGCCAGAGCAGTACAATGAGACATTTGTTCAAAGAAGACAGGGATTGGCCTAGCATGGTATAAAGCGGGCAATAATCACTATCCATCAGTAAAACACAGATCCAAACCACAATGAGAGGGCCCTTCACCCCTGTGAGGGTGACTGCCATCGTTAAAGGTGCTTATGAGTCTGTGAAGAGACTGGAACCTTTGTACTTTAACTTCCTTAAAAATGAAAGCAGAACTCTGACATGAACCAGCATCCCACTTCTGGACAGATACAAAGGAATTGAAATAAAGATCTCAAATGGATCTGCATTTTCTTGTTCCCTCCAGGGTTATCCACAAGAGCCAAGATTTTGAAACAATCTGAATGCCCATCAGTGGATGAGTGAATAAAGCCACTGATATATATAAATGGTGGGATGATCTTCAGCCTTCAGAGAGAAGGAAGCACTGCTATGTCTGGCATGGGTGAACCTAAGGGACATTATTCTAAATGGAATAATTCAGTTATAGGAAGACAAGGGCTTCAGGATTTCATTTCTATGAGGTATGTAAAGTAATAAACTCAGAAATGTAGAGTAAAACAGTGATCAATGGGTTGAGGTAGGAGGAAATGAGGATTTGTGACTCAGGACATACAAAAACTCAGTGATGCAAGATGACTAAGTCTTGGAATTCTTCTGCACAACATTATGACTACACTTACCAATATTGTACTTTCCATTTTTTCTTTTTTTGCTTTGTGTTTTGAGACAAGCTCTTTCCATGTAGCCCAAGCTGGCCTTGAACTTGTGAACCCCCTTTCTCAGGCTTCTAAATGTTTGGATTACAGGCCCGCGCTACCACGCCAGGCTTTTCATGAAACTTTTTAAGAGCAGAAATTATTTGAAGTATTCTCACAACAACAAGTATGCTTTTTGGTTTCAAAAGAGAATTTGTTTCTTTAGTGGCCAGTGGAAAAACATCACAAAGTCTAAGACTCCAGACAGTGAAGTCCAGAAAAGAAACAGGCAGAAAAAGTTTGAGTCAATCAACTGAACATTTTCAACATTTTTTCGAAACTGTAAATTCTCAGTTCCAAGCTTCTTGGTGAAAAAAGAAGATAAATCGTTGATAAAGGGAAGATTTTTAACAGCAGGTACAGAAAAATAAATGTTAGATCCAGGAGAACATCATTAAAGATATTGCACAGAAAAAAAAAAATGCAAGCTGTAAGACGATAGACCAATGTACATAAAGCACCAGACTAATTTATGAGCCAAAAATGTCTTCCAAAGCAAAAGTGAAATGCATTCACAAACAGAAGCCAGGAGATTCGTTCAAGGCATGTCTGCATTAAAAAATAATAAAAGAAAACCTAGGAGGAGATAAATCATATCAGAGAGAAAACGGAATCTCTAAAAAGTAAGCAATAAATACATGAATGAATAAGATGAATTGTTGTAAGGCGGGTAAAATCTCCGTACAAATTCCAAGATGCCTTTTACATTAATTGATTGTTGTTAGTGGACGTTTTCAGTACATAACATTCACAGTCCTTACGTGCAGCCTGTCCGTGCACTTGACACAGCTCGTCCTGTCCTCCCCTCCCCCTCCGCGCTCTCCTCTCCCTCTCTGGGTCCTCTTCCCGCTTGAGAAGGATCCTTCTCCCTGCTTCCTGTTACTTCCCTAGCTTTTACTTTGCTCTTTACTTATAACTTGGCTTTTGCATATAAGAGAAACCATGCAATATCTAACCGCATGTGCCTGTTTAATTTCTCTTCACACTATGCGCTCAAGATGCATCCATTTTCCTACAAAGGACTCCGGTTTATCACGTAGAGATTAAACTACTAATTCTAAGATTTGCATGGAAATGCAAAGACTCCAGACTAAGCAAACACATTTTGAAAAACAACAGAGCTGGAGGACTAAATTCCTTCCTTTACATGTCAGTGGAAAGGACCTTTCTGGAAGGTGGAAGAGGACCAAGCACCAGGAATCTTTCTGACCAACTGTTGGGAACTCCGGAGTCTATTGAAGGTTTGCAACCTCTGAGAAAGTCTCGGGCTGTAACTTGTAGTAAAATTTGGTGAATGTTACTCAGTATAGCTTTGGAGGCCCATTGCTCGACCCAGCCTATGATGGAAACCTGAGTATGTGTCCTGAAAAGCCTGCACATGGATTATAGAGCCACGGAGGGTGCAGCATACCGTGTCCTCTAGGTCCAGGGGACCTGTCCTCTGATTGCAGACAAAGAGACAAGGCATTATTCTTGCACAGTTTTCCCACAGTTGTAAATTCAAAGAGCCAAAGCCCTTCCCTCAGTCCCCTTTCATTTTCCTTTTTTCCTTTTGGAAGCCAGACTTTACACGCTAAAACTTTCAAAAGTAACAGCACATGTGCAGGAAAGTGTGGCTGTGGATGTCTATGACAGGGTCTGGGCTCATAAAAGGCTGAGAAGACCTTTACTTTACATGTGGACTGCTATGTGGCAGGGAGAGACTATGACAACCAAAAAATCCCAGTAAACAAAAGAAAATTAACCCAGGACAAAACACCATGAATAATATACCCTGCGAAAAAGAAAGAATCTGAATTTCAGAGTTAACACATTATCAAATTAAAATGTTAAACTTTTAACAAAGATATTATAAAACATGCAAAAAAACAAGAAGTTGTAGCCCATTCATCATAAAAAATAAATCAATGGAAACTGACCTTGGAAAAAATCTGAAAGCAAAGAATTTAAAGGGACTCTCTTCCTTATAAGCCAACCCAGTCTACCCAAGGGCTAGAAGCAACGCCACCTGCAGACCATAGCAGTGGATGCACAGCATCTCAGACTGACAGGTGCAGAGCTGACCCTGTAGAAGCAAGTCTGCAAAAACCAGCATAAATACTTCAGATGTGTAGGCACTAATACATAGTAACAAGGATCACACATGCAAAAAAATCAGGAAAATATAATACACCCAAAATAACAAAACACCAAGGAACAGCTCTAGAAAAATGAATATGTATGAATCATCTAAAATATTTAAAATGATAATATTAAAGAAGATCAGTAAGAACAAAGATAGAAAACTAAATAGAATCAAAACAATAATTTATAAACAAAAAATGAAAGTTCAATAAAGAAATATCAGCCATAGAAAGGAATCAAACATAACTAAAGAACAACTAAAGAACACAGCAGCTAAAAACACAATGACTAAACTTAAAAATTCCATGGGCAGCTTGATAAGCAGACTTTATCAAGCAGGAGAAACAATGAGTGGTCTTTAAGACAGGTCATTTGAAATCATACAGTTAAATAATACTTTTTAAATTAATGAAAATAATCCAGAAATCATACAGGAATAGTGAGAGACACTGGGAATAAAACTAACATGCACTATGGGGCTGTCAGGATCAGCCAAGAAATGTAAAGGGATAAAAGTTTGATTTGGGATACAGTGATAGAAAAGTTCCAAACCTAGAAAGGAAAACATATATCTACATTCAAGTCTGAAGAACCCAAATTGATTATCATATCCTGAAGAGTTATAAAGAATTTTGAAAATAATAAGAAAAAGCAACTCATCACATATAAGGCAAAAGCAATAAGGATATACTACATATAGATTTTATTACAGATACCTGGCAGTCAAGAAAAATTAAAAAGTTACAAACTATACCCTTATCAATCAGAAATAATATACCTAGTTTGTATTTCCTAAGAAATTAAGAAGAGACAAGGACTTTGCCAGAGAAGCAAATGTGGGCAGAGTCCATCACTAAAACAATGGCCTTATAAGAAATGCAGAGAAAGTCATTCAAATTGAAACAAAGGGACCCTAACTAGCAAAAAGAAAACACAGGAGACTACAAAATTAGAGTCATGGTGAGAATATGAACAAGTTCTAAATGCTCTGATATTGTAATGGTGCATGTAAGTCATCTTTAGCTCTCAAATGAAAATTAAAAGACAGAAGTATGAAGGTAATAGAACTACAATAATTTTATTGGATATGTGATAAGGTATAAGCTGTGATAGCAAAGCCATACCATATAGAGTAAGAGTTGTAAAATATAAAAAAGAGATATGAAATATAGTATTGGTATATGTGATCAAAGCTATGTTGTGATTAGCTTCAAATACATTGTTACAGTGTTAGAGTAGTTTTATGTAAACTTTCTAATAACAATAAAGAAAAATACTGTAGTAGAATCACAAAAGATATTTTAAATAAAGGAATCAAGGCATACAGTGACAAAAAATAAAATCACTAAATCACAAAATATGACAGAAAGACAAGCAGAACGAAACAAAAGAGGCACGAAGCAGCTAGAAAGCATTAACCAAATGCCAGTAAGAAGTCCCTATGCATCAATAAGTAGCTGACATGTAGATAATTTCAATTTGTTAATCAACTACAGAATGGCTTAATGAGGAAAGAAGTAAGAGCCAACTACATGCTGCCTACAGGGATCTTGTTTTAGCTTTAAAGACACATATAGGCTAAAAGTGTAGGAATGGAAAAAGTTATCCCATGTAAATAGTAATCAGAAGAGACCAAAGGAGGGTATATTTGTATCAGACACAAGAGATTTGAAGCTCAAAATTGTCAGAAAAGTCATTAATAATAGAGTGGCCAATTCCCTGGGAGAAGTAGGAATTGCACATATATATGCACTCAAGATCAGAGCATCTCCATATATAGAGCAGTATGAACAAAACTGAAAAGGGAAATATAAAACATTACAATAATGTTAGGGGAACTCAAGAATCTCACTTGTGACAAGTAGATATATCATACAGGCAAATAAAATCCATTTTTTAAAAACCCTGCACATAAACACCACTACAGAACAAACGGACCTCAGGTGCATACACAGAAAACTCCATAAAATAGCAGCAGAAAACTCATCCTCTTCAAGTGAAAAGTGGATGTTCTCCAGGACGAGTCACATGTTAGGCCACAACATAAGTCTTAAAAAAACTCAAGATCATTGAGATCATATCCATTATCTTTCCAAACCACAGCAGTATGAAACTAGAAATCAATAAGGAAGGAAATTTGAAAAAAAATACCCTAGTAGATGGAAATAAACACCCAAGTGCATGTCCAATGTATCAAAGGAGAAGTCAAAAGTAAAAAACTAGTTTGAGAAAAATGAAGTGTGAACACACAAATCAAACCTTCCAAGATACAACAAAAGGAGTGTAAAAAGGCAAGTTTCTAGTGATAAGTGAAAAGAAAGAATAAATATCTCAAATAAACCGCTTGAATTCATATCCTGGAGAGCTAGAAAGTGAAGAATACATTAGCCCAAAGTCAGCAAAAAGAAGTAAATAATAAAGATCAGACAAGAATTAAATAAGAGATTTTAAAAACAATTTTTAAAAAATCAGAAAAGCTAAGAGCTTTTTGCAGATGTGAAATTGATAAACTTTTTCAAGAAAACAAGAAAGGAGTGTCACAGGAATAAAACTATAAATGAAAGACAAAACATGAGATCAGACACTATAAAAATACAAAGGATTATAAGATTTTTCTGAACAATTATATGCCAACAGTCAGCACAAAAGAACATACATTCCTAAAAACATGTTATCTTGCAAAAGTGAATCATTAAAAAGTAGGAAATATAAGCAGTCCAGTAAGAGATGAGATGAATCAACAATGAAAAACCTCTGACCAATGAAGTCTCAGACCAAATAGCTTCACTGGAAACGTGCACCAAATATTTAAATCATTGAATGCCAATAGGTGTCAAACTCTTTCAAAAACATCAGAGAGGAAAAATGCATCTAAATTTATTTTATGAAACCAGCATTACCTTGATACAAAAGCCACATAAGAACACTACAAAAAAGAGAAAGTACAAACCAATATTCTTGATGAATATAGATGCAAACTCCTTAACTATATTAACTGAATTTAAATAGCACATTAAAGGCATCGTGCACCCTGCACGATATAACTCTGAAAGACAAAGAGTTTTAACATCTGCAAATAACAGATGTAATACCGCCTAATGATAGAGCGAAAGGTAAAACTCACGTGACCATTTCAACAGATAAAGGGGAAAAAAGCATTTTTTAAAAATTCAAAATTGCTTCGTGATGAAAACTCTCCACAGATTATACACAGAAATCTATTCCTCAACATAATAAAGGTCCCTATGAAAAGCCCAAGTTTACCTCTAAAATCGGAAAAAGATAGATGTCTTTTGTCACAAAGTCTATGTAATATTTTCCTGGATGTTCTACTCAGAGGCACACAAATTGGAAAAGCAAAAGTGGTCTTGTTTCTTTCGGTGGCACAGTCTTATGTACAGAAAACGCTAGAGGCACCGCCACAAAACTGGTAGAATTAATAACCAAATTCAGTGAAGTTGCACAGTGAATACTCAACCTACAAATATCGTAGTATTTTCACACCCTAACAGCAGATGATTAAAAATTAAACGCAGAAAACAATTGCAGTTTCAATGACTTAACAAACAACAAACTAGGACTAATTTAATCCTGGAGCTTAAAAAGATCATTACACTTGAAATCATAAAATAGCAATGAAAAAACT
Organism: Dinomys branickii; assembly: GCA_004027595.1. NCBI lineage: Eukaryota > Metazoa > Chordata > Mammalia > Rodentia > Dinomyidae > Dinomys > Dinomys branickii. The sequence goes on along the minus strand of PVLD010000324.1, from coordinate 265,384 downwards.
AAAGAAAACACAAATAGAAAGATCCCATGGGTTCATGAATTAGAAGAACTAATACTATTAAAATACCTTAATATCCAAAGATTCAGAACAATCCCTGTCAAAATTCTGTTGACATTTTTTTCTCAGAAACAGAAAAAGAACCCTAAACTCCTTGTGAAACCATAAAAGATTGGTGAAAGAGATCTTGAGTGAAAAAAAAAACAAAGCTGGAGGCATTAAACTTAGTCAGATGTAAAGTATACTGCACAGCTATAGTAACTGAAACAGTATAGTAGCACCAAAATAGATGCACAGACAGGTGGAATGGAATGGCAAGCTCAGAAACAAACTCACACCTTTACAATTGTTAACCTGCAGCTACAGTGCTCATAACATGTAATGAGGAAGTTATACTCACCCCAATAAATGGTGCTGGCTAGCCACATGCTTCAGAATGAAATTAGCATCTTCCTTCATACCATATACACATATCAACTCAAAATAGACTAAAGACAAGCTTGAAGATCTGACCCTGTAACCTTACTGGAATGAAGTAGGGAACTTTCCATGACATTGGACTGAGCGATGATTTCTTGGATGTTATAATCAAATCAAAGGGAACAAAAGCAAAAATTGATAAAAGGGGTTGTGTCAAAATTAAAAGCTTCTGCCCAGCGAGGAACAATCAGCAAACCGAAGACATAACCTATGTAAAAACGGAAAAAGGAGCTAGTATCCAACATAGAGAAGAACCCCATATAACTCAGGAGCCAGAAATACCTTTTTCGTTATTATTTTGAGAGTTATTTCACTTCCGTAGCCATTTCCTTTCTATTCTTTTCCAGTTTTTATATTTTTACTAGTCCATGTTTCCAGCACATAATGATCACACTGTCTGTGGGGAGTTGGTGCAGATATGTAACAAATCTTAATTCTCTTTACTCCCACTGCCCTCTCCTCCCTCTCTGTCCCCTCCAACCCTTGATCTCTTCCCCTTCTGCAAAAGACCTGTCACTCTATTGCCTACCACCTGCCTTTTATTTTGTTCTTTATTTCCACTTTAGTTTTGTCATATAAGAGAAACCATGTGAGAGTTAAGCTTGTGTCTGATGTATTTCATTTAACTTTATGATCTCAAGGTGGATCCTTTTTCCTACAAATGACTCAGCTTTATCCTTCTTCATGGCATAGCACATAACACAATTTCTTTATCCATTCATCTGTGGATGGACATACAGGTTCCTTCCAAGATTCGGCTCTGATGAACTGTGACGCTGTAACATGGGCGTACATGGATCAATGTAACATCATGCCCTTAACTTTTGGGAAGATACCTGCTGGGAGAATAGCTGACCTAAATGGAACTTTTGCTTTAGGAGGCGTCTCTATTAAAACATTAGCAAATGATTTCCGTGGACATTTCTCAAAACAAGGTGCACGGATGCTCATGAGTATATAAGTAAATATTAACAATAACATGCTTACAGGTGTGTAAATAAAAATTAAAAATAATCCAGCTCTATAGAAATGTCAACTAAACCACAATGAGCTATCTCCTTGTGCCTAGTAAAAGGCTCTTACTAAAAAGATGAATGACAGTTGATGAGATCCTGTGGGCAAAGGGGGCCCTAGAACACTGTTAGTGAGAGTATAAATTACTGTAGTTTTATGGAAAAAATATGGTAGCTCCTCAAAACACTAAAAGAAAAAAATTATCAAGCAATTCACTTCTAAGAACTAAAAGAATTTCAATTAGGATCTCATGAGATAGCAGTGCTGTATAAAATCAGTGCAAAAGATGGAGAGAAGGCTCAGCAGCACAGCGCCTGCCTGGCAAGCGTAAGGTCCTGAGTTCGATTTTTGACACCAAAAAAAAAAAAAAGAACTAAACTAAAATCAGTGCAGCATTATTCAGAATAGCCAATCAGCGCATGTGTCCACTGATGGACAAAGGACAAGGACCATGTGACATATAGGCCTCGTATGTACAAAAAAGGAATATTATCCACCCTTTAAAAGTAGGGAAAGCCAGCCATTGGCAATAAAATGGATGAACCCAGAGGACATTATTCGAAGTGAAACAAACTACCCAATAGCAAATAAATACCACATGATAGCCCTCACTGGTGGAATCTAAAATGACCTCATAAAAACAGAAGAGCACTGTTAAACAGAGGCTGGAGAGAAGAAAGCTGGGGAAAGGGAAAATGCCGATCAAAAGAGAGAAAGGCCCGGCCTGGATGGATACATTTTAGCCATCTTTTGAATTGCATAATCGCGTGGTAACCACTACCCACAATAATTTATTACAAACTTCAAAATTTCTAAACACCAGATTTTACCTTTCTTACCACAAAAAGGTATGTTGGTGAAATGATGGATATGCAAACTAACTTGACTAAATCTTTGGGACAGAGAGATGATAGATAGATAGAACGCTATACAATAACACAAATATTTACAATCATTTGTCAGTTAATGAAAGGAAGGAACAAAGGAAGAAATTGTTGTCAATTAAATAAATAAATAAGCCAACGCCCTCAGTGCAGTGTTTTCCCGCCAAGGCAGAGCTGTTAATCTTGTCATCCAGGGTAAGGCAGAGGTTTCTTACCTGAAGGATACTCAGTACTTGTCACGGAAAAGCTTTCACTTAAGGGTGGGTGAAGGCTGGAACCGGTGCTTTTCTCACAGCTGAATCTCACTGGTATCTGCGCTTCATATTCCATAGACTACGTGGTTTTGTGTCTTCCCATTCATTTGGATTGAGCAAGAGACAAGTTCAAATACACTTGACATAAACCTCAACAAGGACAGTGCCACCAAAAGCCTTTTCAAAACACGCAGAAATTCACCAATGAGAACAGAATTTACTTACCTGTCTGCTGCCCGAAATGAAAATTCCATCAACAAACCAACTCTCCGAACCTACTGCTGGACTTCAATCTTCCCCCTTCCATCACAACGTGTCCATTAGGAAATTCTTCCTTGGAAGCAACAACACTATTGCAATAAATATCAACAATGGCAACACAGCAAAACACTAGCAAATGTGTAATTAAACATTTTAAAGACCTGGTTCCCTTTTAATTGTCAATGAAACCAACTATTTTCAAATGCAATGCAATGTTCATCATATCTTCCAATAATTTCAAAATCATTTATTTTTTGAAATACTCTTGTGGTTTTTGTTCCACACAGCTGATGCTAGGTAAGGAATGTGCTTTGCTGAGCTATCACTTTTTGCGGTGAATCACATTAACCCTTCCAATAGCTTCCTCAGTGAGCTGTTAGTTATTCTGTGACTTCCAGTCTCTGTGAGTAGAGCATTTTTGTAAATTCGCCAACACCATTATTTCAGAGTAGCCCCATTAACTTTGCGCCAATGTTCTCCATCACCCAAAAGTGTGAGATGGGGGAAAGAAGAAAATGAAAGAGAGACTTGGTTACGAGGGAGCCACACTAGTAACTGGGTTTGTGGGAGGGGAATAAGCACTTCCGGTTCTGCTCCAATGGAGAAGGAGATAAATGCTAGTGGCTCACCAATCTTTGAGTCCTAGGGCCTTTCCTGTCAGCCTCTGACATTCAAAAGCACCTGCTCCTCACCTAGCCGAAATCAGAAGAGATTCACAACAAAAGAGGAGAAGGGAGATGATATCTTCAACCCCAGCACTGCCTGATCTTCCTTCCATAGAAACCAGGACTGGCCCTGCATTGAAGCCTCCTGAATTTAAGCAGACATAACCTGCAGAGGTATGGATAACAACAGACCACATGCAATTCTCCAGAAGTAGAGTGCTTTTGGAAAACTCCAGATACAGCTGCTTTTAGGCCAAGAGCTGAGCTAGCAAAAATTGCTACAATCTTTTTTCAAACATCAACCCTCCAAGGAAGGCCATTCATCCATGATCACTGCAATATCCCCCAATGACTGTCTTGTGCTAGTTTATCTCACTGTGAAGTCATTGTCAACAGACAAAGAAGAATGTAAACATATTTAACAGCACTATACTGATGACCACTTTTGAATATCAGCCATAATCTCAAATAGCAGAACATTATACTAGCCATAGTTCATACAATAGAGACAGTAACTTCACATGCCCACAAGAGACCCTGCTCTTCGTTTTTCTGGTGTCATCAGCTGCTTGGCTTTTCATCCACCTGTGACCTCAGAGCTGGCCTGTGGTTTCTATGAGTCTGAGCATCACACAGACAGCGGGACCTCAGAAAGAAGAGCAAAATCTATATGTAGCTGTTTCCTTTTTACCAGGAGGGAGAAAAAATTTCCAAAAAGCTCCTCTGAAAATGTCCCACTAGCTGTATCATAATTTACCCAAGACAGTCTGACACAGTCATAAGCAAAAGAAATTTCTTGTGGACACTGAGACCAATTATGATATACTTTCTCAACCTGATGGATTTGGAATCCAGAACATCAGGATACTACAGTACCTGTAGAAAAGTAGAGCTTTACTAAGGAAAAGAAAAGTGGCAGATATGGAAAGGGATCTGTCACAACTGGGTTTTGTATTGTAGCGATATTAGTGACCATTATTACTACTGGTGGTAGTGCCAGTACCTCTCATAGAGGATGTACTCTTTGACAGCTAATTAACTTTACTAAACACTTTGCTTAGGTTATTTTACTTAATTTACACAATAATCCCTAAGGCCAAGAAAGACTAATAAAATCTGTACAGCTAGATAGTGTCTGGTCTCATCTAACATGATTCCCAACCCAAATCATTTCTTACTCTTGTCGTGAACTACATTTCTACACATGGATGAATCTGTATAACTGCCCTCCTTCCCATCCAGTCTTGGCATCATTCCTATTATTTAATCCCATGAAGAAAGCTTCTCATGGAAAATGGATGCAATCCATTACCCTGCCTTTGCTCATAATTGTTTTTAAATTGTGTCAAGATGTGCGTTGCTTCATTAAGGCCTCTGGACAGAAGAATTTCAATGATGTTGTTAGGAGACAGCTACGGCATAGGAACTGTCTTCATGGGAGGGTGAAGTGAGATGGTATTTGTGTGTTTTATTTAACTCAAGACTTGGCAAAGAGTGATCAATCAATGCTCAGTGGGACAAAAAGATAAATGTGATTCCACAATCAGAAAGCTGGTACTTTGGACTCTTCTGGGGACTATAGGAGCTCATGAACATAAATGCTACTAATGGAAAAATAGAAAAAGTAAAACTTATTTCCTGAAAACTTTGAAAAATAATAAAGAGAACTGGATAGCAAGGCAGTTTTTAGTTGGTTTGGAGACTGTTGAACAAAAATAGAGGTTTAATATAAATTCCTCTCTTAGTCTGTAGTTTTCATACCAGTATTTTTACTTCCAAGGATTATTCAGCATGATTTGCACAAAGTAAATATGTTTTTAAATATGTCACATTAAGTAGAGTTAAATTCAGATTAACATTTATTTACCATTTATGAAATGCCAGTTGCTGACTTCAGCAATTCAAATGCATTAGGTCATTTAATTACCACAACTATGAAATAGGTATTTTCTGGGGTTTTAGGTAATCCAGCGAAAAACAAATATCTTACTACGCCTGAGTTCAGAGTTATAAGACAGATGAAACAATCAGACATATGGAAGTTGAAATATCACTCTTATTAGATATTAAACTGATGAACAACTGTGCCTTTACATCTGGATCCTACAACCCAGTCTCAGGCAGCTTCTCAGGGTCCTCTCCCAAGAAGTCCCTTCAGTCATGAGCAAGTAAGTGGATGCTATTTCCTTAAAGACCAGAAGGGCTGCAGGGAGAGCCTTACAAGGGCTGTGTCATGCAGACAGACTAGGTCCTTCTTTTACATTCACAAGTGAGAGAAGTTGCCTATGTTAGGACCTCTGGAAAGAGACTCTGAGATGGAGGTTTGCCCACAGGGTTACTGCAGAAAATGCTGGGAATAGCTGAAGCAGGCCTGAGTAAAAAGAGCAAAACTGGATGAATCACATCTGACTTTGAAGTATCCTGTAATAGCCAAACCAGTATGGCAGTAGCTTAAAAACAGACATTTACAACAATAAAAGAACATAGAGAACTCAGAAATAAGTCCATGCACCTGCAGCCAACTCAGTTGACAAAGGCAACAAGAATATATTGGAGAAAGCAAAAGTCTCTCTAGTAAGTGATGCTGGGAAAAGTGGGTTAAAATATAGAAGAATCTAGACACTTCCTCTTCATGATATTCAAAACTCAACTTGAAATGGATTAAACACTGAAATGTAAGACCAGACAGTATAAAACTACTGAAGAAAATGCTTCAAGACAATTGGGGGAGGTGAGCAAGGATTCTTTAAAAATGTACCAAACTGCAAGCAACAAATTTTCAGCACATATTGTAGACACTGAGCAACATGAATGCCAGTGAATAATAAGCTCGACAAGGAAGAGAATGTACCTTCCAGGGTTGGGTGTCTGGCACACCCTCTGTCACAAACATCGCCAGTTAAACAAATGAACATCTGACTTGAGCATTAATGATAAGTATGATTATGGAAGTCTCCTAATGGGTGTTTCTGTGCATCTAAACTAAATTTTGGCATTAGAACTCCATGCTTCTATAAATTCTCCAGCAGCAAACTGTTAACTTTAGCAACTATGGTGGTGGATCTTTTTCACTATTTTATCCTATTCCTAACATACATGACAGGTGTAACATGCTTCAAACTGCAATTCCACAGGAGAGCCTTGGTCCAGGGTATGAAGGTTCAAGATGGGAAAACAAACTAGAATTTTAAGATGGGAAAATGGAATCATTGGAAAAGAACTTTAAAGCCTTATAATGCAGCTGTACCAACTGGCTGTCCCTGGATCACAGGCAACTCAACCTACGAACCTATTGTCCTCTTTAGTCTTACTGCTGTGCTGTATAGTGATTCTCACAGAACAATCACGAGACAGGTACTGTGCTCCACCCCTGTGTAAGCACCTTGCCAACCACTGTCTTACTCTGTCCACTTAATGCATTCCTGGCTGTTGCAAGTCTCCCGAAGATATTCAAATGTGAGTATCTTCAGTGCTGCATTATTACCCACAAACACTTATGGAAAACTACTTAACTCATGTCACACCGAGACCTCAATGCTGAAACCCACAGATTTTTAAAGACAGAGATAGAGGTATATTTGTGTACACCAGGTGTCTTAGTAACTTTTCTATCATTGCTAGGACAAAACACCCAATGCCCAAAATTAGGGAAGGAAAGGTTTATTTAGCTTATAGTCTGTGGAAATTTCAGTCCATACTTGGCTGGCTCCAAGGCAGGGTGGCACATGGCAGAGGGCAACCGTTCATGGCAGTGGAAGACAGCAAAAGCAACAAGAGCAAAAGTGGGGAGCAGCGTCCAGCAGCCTCTTTCCCTCCCTTACATTGTATTCAAACTACCCGACCCAGGGCAGGTGTAACACTCACATCCATAATTCCAACAATTGACAGTGAATCAATCATAACTTAAGAAGCCTGCTCCATGACTGCATGAGGCTTTGCGGGGTCATCCAGATACAAACCATAACACTAAGCCTCCTCTATTAATTTTTATTGGTGCAAACATATTACCTTAACAATTAGCTTTAAGAGCATATATTTATTATCTCATAGGTTCCCTGGGCTAGTAGTCTGAGCATGAATTAACCAGGTCTTCTGCTCAGGATCTCATAGGCTACAAACAAGATGTGGACTACTGCTGGTCTTACTTATTCCTGCCAGCATTTTTCTAAATTTGTGTGGTTTTTGGTGAAAGTGGGATCCTTGAAGTTGCAGGACTTAGTCCCTTGGATTCAGAGGGCACCAGACCCTGTCATCTTATCCTCTCCATAGACATTTCACATCCTCACAGCTTTCTCTTCCAAAGTCAAAAATGAATCCATTTTCTAAGATAATGTTACACAATAAAATGTACCTGTAGGAGTAAGCATCTCATCACCTTTGCCATATAACATAGCCTAGTCAAAAAAGAGACACCTTGTCCCCTCAGCCATATTTAAGGGGAGGAGATCACAACAAGGCAGGACTCAGTAAGAGTCACCTGAGGATGCATCTGTAGGTGCTGTTCATTCAGCACTTGTTGGATGCTGCTATCTGGAGTGGCTGGAGCATTGACACAGTTGTTCTGAAGCAAATACAAAGTACTAGTGTGTTAAAATCTCTTAGAAAAATCTCAGTCAGCAACAGTGGAGAAGATGGGAGGGCTTGATGGTATGCACAATCATATCCATTAATTTCCGTCTTTTCTTTCTGCTCTTTGGCTTTTTCTGATGCATTATAGTATTGTATCCCAATAGGCCTCAGCCATAAATAGGGGATTAGGCACCTGGTGCTGGCTTTCTTCTAATTCTTTTCAGACTTAATTCCTACAGATTACTTCACAAAATAAACCATCTACACAAAATCCTTCATCCCATCCTCTGTTATTTGTTAGCACACACATAAAGACAGTTGGTACCACAGCCGGTCTCAGAAGATAGACTCAGGATGAAATTCTGGGGCTGAACTGTATTGCAGGTGGGTAGTAATAAGTATCCCCCTGCTATTAGTGATGGAAATGGAGATAATTGCCACAGAATTCCATCTTGAATCTGCCTTCTCAGGCCACCCTAGCTATCAGCTGTCATGATGTGGACTCAAATAATAGCACTTGGGGTGGAGGATGCTACTCAGCTATATGGTGACATCATAACTGCTTAAGATGTTCACTAGTGCTGAACTGAGATAAAATCAAGAGAGGCAAGTGAAAGGCTGAGGTTGGCTGTTATCATGAATCGTCAACAACTGTCACATACGTCCTGTATCGGTGTCAGTTCTTATCCCAGAACTCACTGACTGAAGCAGACGCCAATTCATCTGGAGAAGAGATGCTGTAATCTCCTCTAGTATGTACACACCAGAAATATGCAGACGGTTCCAGGTCTAGTGAGTATACAGACCACTGCAAGATTTGAGCTATTTCTGGTACCTGGAGCTAGAAATATAGCCATGGACTTGGGATAGATAAGATGCTCATGGAGGCCACTGCACAGACCAGGTACCCAGCACCCTGTGATGACTTCCCCAGCCCCTGGCCGCACAACCTCAAGGGCAGAATTCTCACGTTTGTTCGCTGAACTAACAAAAAGAAACCTTGTGGTAACACGTACCACGTAGAAGCCCCTTAGATGGCACCTTACTTAGTACTTCTGTCCAAGGTAGTACATCAGAAGTAACCCCATATCCTAGGTGAACAAGCTGGGGTAGGACCTCCTTCCAAAGACTCATCGGAGATGATGACACTGCATGAGCTGTGCAGGTAAAGCCCACGAGGGGCATTCATGAGCAAGTAAGAAGAAACCAGATTGCAAATATGCAACAATCTCAATAAAATTGGCTTTTTGCCTCCTCCAAAGTGGAGGGGTCTGATGAGCTGACCTTCTATGAAGAGACTGGCTCTTCTCTCTGTGGATTGGGAACCTGTCACTTAGCACTGACGAGCTAGCTGGATGCTGGTCATGGGTGTTGCATGTTTACAGCACAGGGAGCCCTTACTGGAAAAATGCTTTGCTTCCTCGCTGATACCTGTTCCCTGCTCAGGGACCGATCACACAAGTGTTAGGATGGCCAAGCACAGTATTGGCTGACATGCACAGAAGAGAGTCCCACACATGGAGTGATTTTAAAGTGTAAACAGCCACCACATTGAACTCCATATGACTTAATACAGAGTGCAAATGCACAGAGTGAAATGTGTCAAACACCGCTTTGCCCAACGCCCATTCTGCCAGCCCACCTTTGTTGCTACAGCACACCGAGTACTCAGCTTTCTGTGGGTGTAGTATAATTGCCACCACCTCACCTGAGTCACCTAATTCCTCCTTTCTGCCCTGGAACTTTTCTAAACTGATCACTTCCTTGACTGGAAAAACCTCTCTCAGTTAGCCCAAAGTGTAAACCTCTGTGGGAAAGGGTTAGTACACTACAGGACAAACCTTGATCAACAGGGAAAGGAAACCCGAGGATATGTGATTTCCTTGCTTGCCCATCAACAGTTCTGAACCTCCTGCACACCTCAGAGGACCCCAGCAAGACCAACTTCCGTGGTTCCTCAGGAGACCAGGTGGCTAATGCACCCTTAAACTGGCTTTGTACTAATTTAATCTTCTCGTTCTCCCCCGCTGTTTTGGGGTTTTGTTTTTTGCTTTTCATTGTTGCTGTTGCATTTTAGGGTCACATTCTAAAATACATACCCTTCAAGTGTTCTTTGTCTCTGACTCTGGGTTTTGGAGGACCATAAACCGAGACAGAAACCTTTTCCAGTGCACAGAGTGAAGTACAGTAAGAGGACAGGGCCCTGTTCCCTGGAAAGAAGAGTCAAAATTAAAATGACAACCGCTTCACTCGCCTTTTCTACTTCAGCACAATGTAAGTGACCCTTTATTCAAAAACACTAATTGCCACACACTCCAGCCAGGGGCCAGGTCTCAGTGCGAGTCAGTGCAGGGTAGCTGCCTTCTCATTCACGGGCCACACACCAGCTCTTACTACTCCTGGCATCATCAGCTCAATGGGGTTAAATATTTTTCCATCCCAGGAAAGATGATCTTCAAGTCTCTATATTAACTGTTTCTGTGGACTGCGAGCCACTGTCTGCCTTCCCTCTGCTTGCCTAAAGCCCATTCTTTATTTCTAACAGGTGTCTGCTCTACGAGAAGTCTGAGGGGATCTACTGCCTTCAGGCACTATTTCCTTCCTCTGGACTTTTCCTAGATTCACTGTCTCCAGCACTGAGTAGATCCTACATGACAAAGACTGCAGTTCACACTGAAGCATTTGGTATATGCACTTAAAGTTTGTACCTTGATATATTACTATTTTCCTCATGGACTTACCCATTAAATACAATCTTAGACACTCTCACTGTACACCTGCATGGCATCCTGATCTTGCCTTTCTGAAAGCATCCTTTGGCACAATACAACAAGAGCTGGTCTAGATCAATGCTCGCTCCCGTGCAGACACAGCTTCTCTACTCCTCATGCTTGGACACAATGGACTTTTCAGTATTTGCTCATTTTGTTCCTCTCTTCACTGCTTCGAACATGAGGCCTTTTCCATCAGTAAAGTAGGGAAAGGAGAAGCTTGGTTTAGAAGACACCTTGCTTGATCGATATGGTTACCACTGTACTGGGCCCTCAGTGTTGACTGGGTGAAAAGTTTTGTATGTAATTAGACTCTTCCTGGGATTCCGACTGCAGTGTCAACCATTCAGGCAACACCTTCTCTTGTCCTGATCTACAGACGCTCTGTCTGTGAGCTTTCCTCTTTCCTCAGGTCTTTCTGTTGGATGACACATCTTCAAAGACATCTCTCTCCCCCAGCCATCCTTTCTGGGCATACACAAGCATAATCTACCAGCCACCAAATGCTGTTCCTTCCTGCACTTCCATACTCACTTTAATGCAGGAATCACACCACATAAGGAGCCTTCCATCATAAAAATCCCACTGGACACTGGCCAGCCTCTCTGAGTGGCCCCTGTAAAGAAGACTTTACCTGGCTTTGGCACTGTGGAGGGCTGTTCTTGCTCCTTCTCAGCAGAACATGGAATCCACTCAGTCTACTGACAAGTCTGCCCCAAACAGGTGTGCCTTGTGTGCTCTTGAGACACAGTCACGTTCTAAGGGTCCATCTGCAACCTGGACTTGGTGGAATAGGTGAATCCCAGGAGGATTTTTCTGCCACCTCTGTTGCCTATGTAGCATCACTGGTCAAACACTTCCATGTAGGTTCAGAAGTACTTGACGATTTAAAAACACACTCTCATCTCTCAGAATTCAGCTTTAAATCTCCCAGTCAAGACCATTTCAGCATTCTCTCATGCATGCATAAATACATTACTGTTTGTTTTTAAAATAACGGGTACTCTGCATATGGTTTGACAACCTGCTCTTTTCACTTAACATCTCTTGGGTAACTTTCCACCTTTCACATTGTTGGTCAATGATTTTAGTCATAATATAACAATAGCCAGGGATATCTCTGTATCTATCGCTCTCGGACCCATAAACATGGGAACTCATTAGAATACTTTGCAGATGTTAGAAAGACCTTCCTCTCTTCTAATGAGTATAATAGATGTCTTTGGTAAGATTAAAAACTCCTCTATTAGCTGTGAATGTCAGCATTATCATACGAATACGGGAGGGGGAGTTGCAGAGGGCTGAATGGAAGATGAAGAGCTGCTAGGACATACTGAGCCACTCTGCACAGAAAAGTGAGCCCACAAACTACTCAGAGGATTAAAATAATACCAAGGTTTATGATCTGAATTCCAATAAGGTAGAACAGAAAAGCAATAGTTAAGTCTTATTGCTTGTTTATGACATACAAGGCACTCTGCTAAGCCTCTTGTGTGTGTGACATCATTTAAGCCTTATGTCAGCCAGTCACATTCCTGGGTCCCAGCTCTCCTTTGTCCTTTCTCCTGGAAAAGGAAAAAAAGGTCCATCACATCCATGCCCTGAAAACATTACATAAGGCCATCCCTTCACCCAGAGTGCTCTTCCCAGAAAGAAGCTATCACTATGCTTGAAGTACTTGGTCACTGCCACCTTGCCCCACCTAAATTTTTACATCAAACTCATGAGCACCTTTTTATTGTTCCTTTGGAAATCTGTCTGCTGAATTCCTCAAGGTTCCTAGCAGCCTCTGCCATGAGTAGCAGGCTCACTTTTGAGGGTTTACCAGTCAACCTTAGAGGAGCTAGTCTTTATTCAGAAAAGCAAGAGTAGCTTCCACTTTATTCAAGTTCTTTGTTTTATAACAGTTCTGTCTTAAGGGGCTGACTTCTAAAACACTGGGAAACACCAGGACTTCAGAGCATCCAAGCACACTGATGGGGAGGTTTGTAAGCTTGGGTGAGCTCGGAAAACTCTTTGACTGTCTGAAGGAGTTCAGGAACAAAGCATTGCTTCCCCTTTTCCTTTTTCACTGAGTGCTGAGGTCAGTCTGCATGGGTATACTCCCCCAGGTCAGGAACCAGCTGTGACCACAGGAGAATAAGTGGCAAGATTGTAAATCAGCATTCAATTCTCTGGGTGCTGTGGCTTTGGGAAGGAAGATACCCACTTTGCTTTGCCTAGAGACTCCCATTTTCTATGGGTAAAATGTGCCTAAATTTTGTCCAAAGACACCGTCCAACAGGTCAAATAAGCAATAATATTGTAGAGAGAAAGGAACCAAGTGACTCATTGACTGGACTGTGTTTGGGGCTGTGGATGAAACTTGCCTTCAGGTACATCTCACCCCAGTTGTCTTGGTTACTTTTCTCTCATTGCTGAGACAAAATTCCCAGCACCCAAAATGAAAGAAGGAAAGGTTATTTAGCTTACAGTTTGTGGAGATTTCAGTCCATACTTGGCTGGTTCAGAGGCAGAGTAACACATGGTAGAGGGCAAACTGTTCATGGTAGCAGAGCACAGCAAAAATAACCAAAGCAAAAAGGAGGAATGGCGGCAAGCAGCCTCTTTCTACCTCCCTTACATTATAAACAGGCTACCCACACCCAGGTACTCATAATCTCCATGCCCTCCTCTTCCACAGGCTCAGGATGTATACAAAGTAAGCACCTTGGCTTTCTGCTAAGTCACTCAGGCAAACCTCCAGACTCCCAAAGTTGACACAATGTATCAAACGTAACACTGGTAATTTATGGGAAGCCTCACTGTGTTCCTTTTGAGGATTCCCTGCCTAATGTTCAACCTCATTGGCCCTTCTTGCTGCAGAGTAGGACATCAAATGGGACTTCCCAAAGCAAGTAAATGCATCTTAGAAAGTGGCTGATCTTTCCCTGGAATGAAAGCACATTAAACGAAGTGGACCACAGGGCATGGACCATAGGGTTCCTCCTATAGCTACAGTTGGAACCCTGTGGTGGCAAACGCAGTGTAACATAGCATGGGCTGATGTTCTACCATGCTGAATCCAGCGGGTAAGCAAAGCGCTGTTCTACAGGCCATGACCTCCATGGGATGCTAAGTCACTCTGTTTGCACTGCAAATGGTCTCAACAGGACTCCTGGGGTCTGTACAGATGCCCAAGTGATGACATGAAAAGGTCAATAGCTGTATCAGCAAGAAAAGGAAGCAAAGGAAAGGCAAAGGTCTTCGTTGCCATAGTGATAAGATGGGTGCAGATGGATGCTGAGTTTTATGGTTAGGGTTTATAATGTGTTTTTATACATGAGGGCAGTAGAGGAAATGGAAACAACATTGGCCATAATTTGGTCACATGATCAATGGATAATCAAATGAAAAGTTGCGTGTGACTGACTACAAGATAAAAAAGACCCATTTAACCAATAAACATGAATTATTGCAGACATCAAGAGCTCTGAAAATTTGGGATTTCTGGGGTTGGCACAATGATCCTACAAAACCATCAAGTCCCAAGGACCAGTATCACACTATTCTATCTGCAATGCGCCTCACTGAGTTAGTTTCTTCCCAATTAGTCCTCACACAATTACTGCCACATCTCTGGGCTTACATCCTTGGCAGATTTGCCTCACATGCCTTTTATCACTGATAAGTGTCCCTCCCAAAAATGTACAAAAATCGAGTTTTGCTGAGGAGTCCCATGGTGTGCACAGTGGCTGGCTGGACAACCAATGGCCTCATAGTAGCTGATGTGCTGGCTCATACTCTGTCCGAGGGAATCTATCTCACTGTCTGTGTGTCCAGAGGAGCCTGTGAATATCCACCCCAGACTATGAGGATCAACATACCTTCCATGTACTTAAGAAGACTACAGACCACAACTCTTATTTAAACTAGGATCCTGATTCCTCTTCCAAAATGGGACAGAAGGTATGAAAGTAAAATAGTACTAAAATCTAGATTTTTTTGCTGAATTTCTAAGACAATATATCTAACTAATTTGGTTGAGTCATTCACTAGAGCACCACACGGTGTATTTGTTGTCAGAAAGCTAAAATAAACATCTTAATAAAATAAAATGTTCAGACGTGACCAATCCTTATTTCAAACAGAGGGTCATCCTGTGTACTAAGAAGATGCTATTAACATGAAAGATCACCTTAGGGAATTCCTATACTTGTCTTTAGATACTGGGATTGCTATCTAGCCTGAGCCATTCGTCCCCCAGCTTGTGAGCTTTTGTTTGTTTAATGCTGTCTTTCCACAGTGGTCCCAAGCAGAAATTTATGCAATTTCAATATTTATACTTCATGTAGAAAGATGAACTTTTTCAGTAAGAATGATCCTTTCTTGTCATGATTTAACATGGTATATAAAAAGAAGATGTAGATTTTCTTACTCTCAAACTTGCATAAAAAAGAAGTCAGATTTAGTTAAATAAAAGTAATTTAAGTCATCATCAAAGAAGTAAAACAGTCACTCAGTTCCACAGCAGAGAAAGATATCTTCCCCCTCAAAAACCTACACTGAAATGTAAAGCCATATAGCATTTCAGCTCCTGAGAGCCGTTCAAAAATACTGTGTGTGTCACTAGGAAAATGTGATCTTTTTGCTATGTTAAAACAGTTTCCATGCCAAAATTTACAAAAGGGAAAAGGCTTAACAGCTCAGTTTAAATTTCTATCCACTGTCTCAGTAGTCATTTTATTACAGCCCCAAATATTGCGAAAAGGATTTTACAATTAGTGTAGAATATTATATGCCCTTGGTCACTTATGCAAGCTGCCTATTTTTCAATTTGAAAGCAAGAAACTTGAAGATTACACTTTTATGAACAATAAAAGGGCATGTGGTTCAATACTCTGGTGATTTCGTTTCTTCTTCTTTTTTTTTTTTCCTTGTTTTGAGACAGGACCTCACCATGTAGGTCAGATCAGCCTCAGACTCGAGCCCATGGCAAGCCTCCTGCCTCAGCCTCCCAGGTGCTAGGATTACATGTGTGCACCACTATGCCTGACCTCTAGTGGTTTCCATCTCCTGATTACACTACATTATGTACAATTCAGCTATAAAAGCATAAACCACTGTAGGTATTTTAAAAATATAATTGAATTTAGGGTATTGATTATACAGATATTTGAGGAAATATGTTAGAACCCAAAGAGTAACTGCAGGAAACAGCTACTCATGCATGGAGTAGGGGAGAAAGTGGAAGAGTTGCCCAGAATCCAGAGTTTCAGTGGAGAATTCCAGACTGTGGCTCAGGAGAGTGAGGAGGGCAAGACTCAGCCCCTGCTGAACTCAGGAGCTCATGGCTGGCGTGTGTGGAGCTCGAGATGCTCTCTCTGTCCTTCCACAGTCACTGCTTTGTTTTCTTTTGTTTCTTCCTTTCTTTTCATTTTCATTAAATTCAGTACAATATCTTGGAAAGTGAATACGAATCTGAGTATCTTTGGAGCACCATATACATATTTTAAAACAAGTCACTAATGTTGTTAACTTTGGAGATGCCCAGTGTGGAATCCAGCTTGAAGAATCATCCCCACCTCCAGCTGTTGCAAACTAGGCTCGCAACCTTTCCCCTTCTGGCCCATCCTCCCTTTAAACACACACACTCACACAGACACACACAGACACCAATTGTGTTTCCCACCCATCCTATTACACCCAGAAACTTGGAGTTATTTTGACACCTCTTTTTCTTATAGTCTAAAGGAAATCCATCCAGGTCTCTGCAGGCAACACAGTAAAGGAAAGACTTAAGTCATATTCATGTGTTCATGTGACTTAGGTTGGCCAGAATACCTGCCTGTTCTAGGGAGGGCTAGCTTCCCTCTGAGGAACAGTAAACAAAATAGTTTAGATAAGTGTAGCTCAACCCCGTGCCCCAGAAAAGCCCAGGAATGACTCACATAAGCTTCTCTGTGCTGGACCACCTTTGTCTCACGTGCTATAAAAACAAGACACGGTTAGGAGACAGAGAGAGAGAGAGAGACAGAGAGAGGGAGAGAGTCAGAGACAGACAGACAGAGAGGGGGGAGGGAGAGAGATGCGAGATTCTGAAGCCCCTTGCTTGCATACAAAGAGTACTAGCCCAGCAGGACCCTGCTGCCATTTCTGGGACTTCCCCAGCTCTGTACTGGTGTTGGAATTAGTCCCCATATGGTGATGTATTTTTACTTTCTTTGTGGTTATGCCATGTATTGGTTTTCTACTTCTTTTTTACTTTTTGATTATATTAAAGCTTTTATTTCAAATTACTGAGTGGTATGCAGTGGCTTTATTCATGGATTGAGCCCCAAAATAAATAAAGGTGCATCACAATTGACAACATTTATCTTGTCAATACAATATCATACCACATTTAACTTCAAAATATTACCCAGAATCAAGACCCTCCTCAGCATCTCCACTGCCATACCCAGCTCCCCTTTGCCCTCCTCTGGATCACAGTGGTGAACTGGACTTCTTTGCACCCCTCCTCTAGCACAGCACAGTGGTTTCTTTAAAACGAAGACCAAGTGCATCTCTCCACTCCAGCATGGCTCAGCTGCCCTCTCACACACGTTAAGGTTGTTCGGACCATGCTTACTAGTTCTGTACCTTCTTGATCTTGTCTGTCTTTCTCACCCCCTCTGTTCCAGTCCCACTGGGATTTTGCGGGTTTTTAGGTACATAAGGTATGCTTGGGCCTCAACTCTGAGGCTTCGAATCTGCTTCCTTTTTCTGATAGAATCCTGTCCTAAATAACAGCCTGCCTCACTCTTCCGCTTCGTGAAGTATTCGTGCAAGCATCGGCTCCCTGCTGAGACTTGCCCTGCTCGCACTGTTGAAACTAGAGTCCCTTCACTTGCAGTCACCCACCACCACCACTAGGAGGAGAACCCATCATTAGCGAAAACACTTGGCGTTACTTTCCCGTCGCCGGAACCAAACCCTTGACGGAGGGGTGACGACAGGAATACGCCCTTTCATCTACGTCCCTGGTAACTTTACTTGAAGCCGGACGTTCCTCCTAAGAGTGCCATCAGCTTTGAACTCATCCATGGGTTATTTCAATGGGTTAATCCAAAGTCTAGTCACCTTCCAGAAGCCCCACCCCTGAACTCAAGAGCTATTTGGAGGACATTTTCATCCAGACCATAACAACACTATGTGTGCTACATTTAGATTATACCTACTTCCTGGCTCCACCCACTAAAGTACATGTGATGGCAGACATGCTTGACAGGCTTTGCGTTCACTGCTGTGAAAAGTTGCTCGGTGGTATATGGAACATGAGTGGTACAAATTTAAGGATCGTTGAGTTAATCAATTAATGAATATTTAAATGTAACAAGCATTTTTATAGTGTCATTTTCCTTCCAAACCACATAAGTACGTTATTGTTGTACAGTCTTTTAATTTTATGTGATGTTTTGGCCCAAATTCCCTTTAGTTATTGTTGATGTTTTTATAAAATCAATCTTAGTTTGAGCATCTGCAGGTCCTTTTTTTTTACTGTTGTCACATATATGTAAGTGAATGTGATCAGTTTTTAAAAATATGTTCTTTTAATACTTCTCTAATGATGTCTATTGGTTCACTAAACCCTGAAAATGTCTTTTTTGAGCTATCATTCTTGCAAATAGTTCAGTGATTATAAAACTAGAAGTTATTACTTATATTCCTATGGGGCTGTGAAAGTACAATTCCATTGTATGCTGGCTTCTTTCACTACTTTGAGAATTTCTGTAACAATCTAATTGCTTTCCATTTTGCAGGTAATTTGAGGCTTTTATCTGGTTATTTTTGAGACTTGTTCCTTGCAATATGGTTCATGTTCTTATCAATAGAGTTCATGAAGCTTACCAGGCATGATGGCCTGTACCTATAATCCGGCTATTTGGGAATCTGAGGCGGGGGGATCACAAGTTCAAGTCTAGCTTGGGCAATTTTGCAAGCCCTGTCATAAAGTAGAAAATAGCAGGTTCTGGGGATGTAGCTCAGTAGTGGAGTGCCCCTAGGCTCAACAGCCAACACTGCAAAATATATACATTATATTTCATCTTATATATGGTTATGTGTGTACATATAAAACACATGAAGCTAAAGATTCATAATTTTAGAAAAGTATTAAAAGCGATGTTCTTACATGTTGTTCTCTCTCCTTACTTTCTCCTTCTGGATCTCCTGTTACACATATTTTATCTTTTCAATCTTATGTTCTGTGTTCCTGAGCACTTATTTTCTATCTGTGGGAGTTACTGCTCTGCGTTTTGGATAAAGCAGTGCCCATATCTAAGAAAGGTACCTGCCATGACCCCTAGTAAGTGCAGGAAACCATAGATAGTACTGAAATTATAGTACTTTAATTTGTAAATTAGTATAGTATTTTAATTTGCAAATAGATTAATAACTAATGAAGGAACAGAATGACTGTAATCATATACCATTGTAAAAGTTACATGCCTGTGCTCTCTCTAAATATCTTGTATGATCTCCTTGCCCTTCTTCTTGGGGTGATGTGGTGAAATAAAGTGACATCAGGACACAAACATAGTGATACTGAGTTACCCACCATGCTAAGGTTACTTGGACATGAGGACTTGTCATGGTTTGTGACTAGATGTCCCCTCCAAGCACTCTGTTACTGACTGTTCAATCCATTAATTGCATTTTTAATTTAAATGATTATACACCTTTGAATTTTACTTTATATTCTAAGTGTGCTTTTAAATACTTGCTTCCCCTGCTCTGACATCATGTATTCTCTTTTATTTCTTAATTTTTTTTAAACACAGATAAATCTTAGTAAAAAACAGTCTTTTCTATGGGAAATTGTTGGAAATCAGATTTAGCTATTATTTCATCTTATTCAGATGTAATAATCTTTTATATAAAGTGATTGTGACAATATCACAGCATAGAGATTTCCAGGTACGCACTGTGAAACACTTACTTTTTAGGAAGTGGACACCCAGGAAACACTAGATCATCTCTCTGTGAAAACCAACGAATGAAGAAAGCATGCACTACAGAAGGAAAAGTGGCAGAACGTGTGAAGAGAATGTTTTCCTTCTCAAAATATACCAGACTGCATTCAGATGTATCTACGTAAGGGCTTCATTTCTCAAATATCATGCAGATACAGTAGATTCCTTTTGGTGACCTGTTTCATTGGTTCAGGTGGGCATGACAAATTACATTAATATTGCAGACTTTGAGCCAAAGAACTAAACTATAGCAATTTTAAGAAGCCAACCACAGAAATAGAAACATTTCAAGAATCAAAAATTTTATAGCAGAAAAGAGTAGTTGATAGATTTCATTTTAGAAGTGTGAAAAAAAAAAAAGAAGTGTGCCAAGCCTCAAGAACAATAATGAAATTGACTCACAATAGGATTTTATTTTTGAGATGTAACAGCTGATAGAAAAGTTGATTGATTTAATCACGAATCTTGTAAAGGAGTTGGAGAGGTAATAAGTTCTGTTAATTTAATAATAGAATGTATAACTTCATAGGTATGAATTATCAGAAAATGTACCATGCAACTGTACATTCTCTGCACGGGGTTGCACAGATGTTCTGTTTATCACACTGTTCTAAAATTTGCAGATTTATACTGACACTTTTCCCGGATGAGAGAGTAGAATGTCAGCTAGAGAGGCTGGAGGTGAAAGGGTGTGGAATAGTGATGGTTAGAGGCACAAACCCTCAACAGTCAGAAGGAAGAAGAGGATTTCTTCTTCTATCTTCTTTCAAATCTACTGTACAGCATGACAAACACAGTTAATGTACTGAATGGTACATTTCAAAATTTCTTAGAGTAAATTTCAAATGTTCTCTCCGTCCAAAAATAAGTACTTGAGGTAATGGATATCTTAGTTAGCTTGATTTAATTATCATTGCTTGTATTTTTAAATCATAATACTACTTTTATTCATAGATTGATACAATTATAAATTATTGATTTAAAATAAAATCAAAAGTTAACTTTTCCATATATATCTAAAGCCCGATTCAGAAATAGTCAGTCATCACAGGTCCAACATTCAAATTCTTTTACCATGTCCTAACTGTTTCACAAAGTAATTGCTACCAGAATCTTTATTTCAGGTTCAGTGCCTTGCTGACTCTAAGACTATTAATGATGCCTTCGGTCTTCCTTTTTAAGAATGAAAACCAGAAGGAACAGAGGCTTCCACCTGAACCATTTTGTGGGCTGAATTGAAATCTTATCTGCCCCACATGAGCCAGACAAGAAGTAGAGCATGGACGTGCACTGCCTTGCATCCTCAGAGGAAGGGGCACACAGGAAAGCCATGTTTAAAAGTGGGTGATGGACGAAAGTGAACTAGGGTGACTTTCTTGTCAGTGTACAGAACTCATTACGATTTGGTGTATATATGATTTGGTGTATAATTCTCTTAACACTTATTATAATTTTGTGTTAAATAAAATTCATACTTTAAGTTGACTGGGTTGACAGCATCTTTATAAGATATATGGTATAAAGAAGGGGTCCACCTACATCGTTTTTCATGTAGATACCCAGCTGTCGCAGAACCATTTGTTGAAAAGATTACTTGTTCCAGTTCCATGTGAATTGTCTTAACAAACTTGTCAAAATTCATCTGGCCATGTATTGTTCATGTTTCTCTGAAAATGAAACCTAACCAGAAAACAACCAGCCTTGAAAACCAGAGACCAGAACTGTATCTCCAGTAACCATGCCGTACCTGCCATTCCAGAGTCAGAATAGAGAGGTACAACCTTCTGCATAATACTGGCCACCACCATGGTAGTTATCACAGTTCATTTTCTGGTGAGGTATTATTTTCAGGGAAACAGAGAATCTATTTCTCAACCCTCAGTTCTATTTGATTGATCTCTAGGTCACTTTCAACTCTGATATAAGACAATTTTGATTACTGTGGTTCTGCACCAAATCTCTGTCGTGGTATTAAGTTTTCTCATTTCTCAGTAGTCTTCAGTCTAGTTCTTCCACCTAATATTGAAAAGCAGGCATTGACATCACCCATTACTACCCTCATAGTCACTTCTATTAGTTCTCATTAGTAATATATTCAGATGTGCATTAATTTCTCCCTTCTGTTCTCTTGGTTTCTACTTCATGTAGATTTATGGTCAATCATTGTGTACATTTGTATATCCTCCTTATAAATTCATAGATACTGCAGATTTAACGTTATAAAACATACCTCAGTCTCTGTGACATTTGTGTTTTAAAGTGTACTTTGTTCATTATAACATAATCACGCCAGCTTTCTTAGGATTACAGTTTTCAGGTTTTATCTTATGTCATCCTTTCATTTCCAGTCTCTGTGTATCTCTGAACCCAAAGGATGGCCCCTGGAGATATAACGGGGTTGTTTGTTATTGTAGCTGCTGTTGTTGACCCCAGCCCATTCACACTTAATGTTATTATAGACACCATCAGAATCACACCTGTCAATTTATTTTTTGTTTCCTATGTCTCACATCTTCTTGCCTCCCTGTTTTTCAGTTCTTTCTTTTGAGTAAATTAACATATTCAAATGTAACTTTTCAAACTTTTAATAATTTGTTCACCATTATTGAGTTATTTTCCGAGTGGCTCCTCTATGGCCTACTGGATACAGCTTAGTGATCACAATTATTTCAGATTCTCCACAGTTCAAGTACAGTCACGTGGTGGACTGCACGTATAACAGTGGCCCATACATTATATCACCTAGTGATGTTGTTACCACCTCAGTTTGTGTCACTGCAGTCTGATGCTCACACAGTGATAGTCACTTCATCGCACATCTCTTAGCATGCATCTCCATCACTAAGCAAGGCAGGACTGCACAGTGTAGAAATGTTATTCCTCCATACCTCTATTCTCCTCTGTTTTGTGCTATTACTTTATATGTAATAAATCAATAGATTAAAAATCCAACAATTTCTTACTGTAATTATTAAATTCTAGAATTTTATCTACAGTTTAAGTAGCTATCTCTTGAGAGAAGAGAGACTATATTTGTAGGGGGCTTTTGATCATCTTATGCATCCTTCCTTTTTAAATCAGTTAAGAGATTAAAGGAAAATAAATATGTACTTGTATTACTTTTTATAATGTACTTATTTTAACTGATGTTTGCACCTGAGGCAGGGGTGAATTTAAGTTACTGATTGAGGTATCTTAAAGTCTGTAAAGCTTTGTTTAAAATTTCCAGTGAGGTGGGGCTACCAGCAATGGGTTCTCTAAGTTTTATTGTGTCAGAGAATGTCTTTCACTTTGTTATTCAAGGATACTTTTATTGGGAATGATTCCCCCCTGCCCCCTGAAAGTTTCTGAAGTCTGAATTTTGTCCCAGTGTCTTCTGACACCCGTTGTTTATGAGGAGAAACCAGCTGTTAACCTTATTTAATGTTCTTTTGTATGTGAGTTCTTTTTCTTCTAATTATTTCCAGATTTGGGTTTTATTTTGATCTCTGAAATCCTGTGATATGTGCATATGTAGATCTCTTTGCGTTGATTCTACTTGGGGTAAGTTGAACTTCTTAAATATTTATTTTATGTACTTCAACAAAGAGGGAAGGTTTGCACCTTTATTTCTTCCAATACTTATGCTTCCTTCCTTCTTCTTCTCGTTTCTCTGTCTGTCTTCTGCATGGTGCCTCACAGATCTTGTAGAGTACCTTCATTTTTTCTCATCCTCCACTCTTTCCGTACAAATTGCATAATTTCAATTTATCCATCTTCAGGTTCAATGATACTTTCTTCTACTAGTTAAAATCTACTGTTGATTATATCTAGTGCTCTTTTCATCTCAGCTACTATGCTTTTTAACTCCAAAGTATTCATTTACCTCCTTATAGACTTCTGATGAGACATTACCATCATGTCTTCTATTAGTACTCTAGTTCTGTTTTGCTCTAGTTCTTTGGCCATAAGTATAATCTCTACATTGAACTCTTCACTTTTTTTTGCTTATTTTTATTTTTTTATTTTAAATGTAAAAGAATGAAACAAACTGACATCCATTTACGAAGTAACACAATAATTGTACAAGCAATACGGAATTACAGACAAGGTGACAGGGAATTAACAATGGTTGCTGTATTACATATTGATAACTTCAAAGTGCATGCTCAGGAAAAAAATACAGACATGCAAGATTGATCAAATAATTAATCATTAACTGTTCCTTTCAATAAGCAATAAGTCAGTAGTACAATTATGTTAGCTATGTTGCATATACATACATACATAATCATCTCTTTCTTCCTTTTCTCTTTCCCCTCATGAAGTCTTTATTAAATCCAACATTTGTGTATTGATTTTTACTTTCCTGTTTCTTTGTATGTCTTGCAATTTTTGTTTTATTTGGACATTTTCAGTAACATATTGCAATGACTGTGAATATTAACATTCCCTTCCTATGTTCTGGACTTAAAGTTGTAGTTTGCTTATTTAGTAGCTTGAATGGACTATTTTAATGATGTTAGTGAAGTCTACTTCTCTACATTGTGCAGGCTCTGATGCTGTTCTTTGGAGGATACAGTCCTGAGCATAAATGCAGTTTTCCTGGGATAACAGCATATTCATCAGAGCATCGCTCTCCCTCTCCTGCTCTCTGTATTGAGCCACCTGTCTCCATGGATTTCACCGCCATCTCTCAGTGTTAGTTCTAATTGCCAGATAAGGGGCGGCAGTGTTTCAATAGTTCACTGAGCATCACTTTGTCCACAGTCTGATCCAATTAAATTCAGAGATCTATAATAAGGCAACTTTGAGACCAGTATTGGACAGTTTGTTGAACCCAGGAAGGGTCTCCTTAAAGGTCCTTCTATTCCTGTTTTAGTTTTTTGGGGTTTTTTTCCTCATAAAATAGCTGGTCTAGTATGTTGTTCTTACAAAATTACATACCTCCTCTTCATGCCTTATCAGCAAAGTCTCCCTTAATTTCTAGTAGGTTTTTCAGCTTGAGCCTCTCCAAATTCTTTTTCATGTAAACTCAGTTTATTTAGAGAGAGCTTTAGAATTCTTAGCATAGGTCTCCACTGGGAAAATTCTCTGTGCCACCATGATACAGTTGGGGATAGAGATATTGGCTAATTTCTCATCAAATTACACTTCTGCTTTCCTAGCACAGGGAGAAGGAAACTCCTTCTGTTCTTCTCAGATTATCCTTCCTAGTATGAAACCTTTACTCTATAACCCAGCGTGCATGAAATGACAGGGAGCTCAGTATTCTCAGCCTGCCTTGCATTAGAATGGAGCTTCTGCCCTGTGACAGGGAGCTCAGTGGATGAAGAGAACTGTAAATGTACCAGCTGCCCTTGCCTGGAATTTTCCATTCTGTTGAGCTGGAGGACTGTGCAGTAGGAAAGATGCCATGATTTAAATATCAGACTCTTACTTTTCTTGGAAAAATGTTTTAAATAAATGGTTATTTTTTAAAACAATCTTCATCAGTTAAGGCTGTTTCAGATCAGACCTGTGGAGCTCCTCCTGCCATCGGTCTATGAGGGCAACTCCCATATCCATCTTTTCCTATTGGCCCCTTATGTGTGTGGTCAGTTCCATCCATTCCCATTGCACGGTGATGGTCTACCTGCTGAACTACAGTACTAACCATGCTTGTGCTAAACTTCCAAGTCATAAAGCTATGTCTGCTTTCACACAAGCCTAGAAGTCTTGGAGCAGAAATACTGAATTGAGCAGTAGGGGGAGAATCTGCTCTGACAAGCCTTTTTCGTATTTTTTAAAAATAAAATGGAATTATATAAATGAAGTACTAAAAAATATACTGCAGAGTGACAATCTTTAACTGCAACCCACAACTGTCTAAACCTGTCTGACAAGCATTGCCTATGACATCCACATGAGTAGCAGTCTTCATCATGCAAGGAGTGAGAGATTAGCCTGGTAACAATAGCCAGGTTCTCCAAAGAACATGCTTCCTTCTTTCTCCAGGATATAACAATAATATGCAAATTTTTCTGCCTGGAATATTACAAGTGCTGGGTTGTGGTGATTTCTTACAGGAGCAGAGTGTTTCCTTAGAGTGTTTTCCTAGACTGCTTCCTTGATGGGTGGTTTTTAAACAAGTGCAATGCATTATTTTGATGAACAAATGAGTTTAAAAATAGAGTACTGCACCCTGTGCTGCAAATATAACAGATTTGTTATTTGTATTGGTGCAAAGGAAATCCACTGAATTCCAAATCCAAGCTATAGGTCTAAAAATAACTTAAAATGCAGCTCTGCTCAAATAGGCAATTAAAACTGGCCCCAAAACAAAAGCAACCATTTCAAAGACTGATTAACTCCAACAATTCTGAGATGCAATACATTCTCCCACAAGAAGGTTATGCTCCTAATCTTCGCCACAGGGCAGGGAAGCGGCTTTATCAAACCAGCTTACACTATGCTCAACACATCCTGTTTGCCATTATCTCATTCAAGCCTGCAGAAATTTAGACTTTTGATGAAAGAACAGTATATTTCTCAATACAAATTAATATTTCAGGGAGAAAACTTTTAAAACCTGGCTTAGCCTATCTACAGACAACATAACAACCTTGAAGTTGGATTTTAGAGACTCTGACTACCTCCCCAGAAAAACAGTCTGGTGGGAAGACTGTCTCAGACGGAGTCTGCATTTCTTTGTTTTAAATTATGCTGTCATACACTGAACATATTTCCAAATAAGACCATTCCAGTTGTGAACAGTCAATTTATAAAATCCATATTGATAGATAGTCATCCTATGTTATTGCAGAAAATAGGATTTTTCTCCACAGTTGAAATGAACATATTATAAAGTTAATGAGAAATCTAAGTCCTCAAAGGCTGTCCTAAAGGCAAAGGGAAATTTTCCTTTCTTTTAAGCAAGAAAGCCATTCTTTGTATCCCTCACTTAGGTGGCTACGCAATTCTCTGGCATAAATCAAGCTCCTGTGACACTTCAGTAGAAGTCTCAAAAACTCTAAATTACTCTCTATCTGCATCTTTATGTGGAAAGCTTGAAATTGGAACTAACACAGTTTTTATTTAATTGCAAATACACTTTTCTCCATTTGATGTGTGAAGGCAATGGCTGACTTCCCCCTATCAACAGTATAAACCACAGCTTTTATTATCAGACAAAAAAGCTGTACTGAAAGTCCAAACAGAGGAGTTTTAGCCTCCCAATTTTTCCTTTACTGCTAGCAAAAGGGGAAAAAAGCTGCATTAGGACAACCTCTGATTTTCTAGAGAACTGAGAAATAAAAGGCTCATTCAAACTCTATCAAAAATTTTTCCATAAAAGAATATGAAAGAAACTTTTTAAGCATTAAGATTTTAGGAACTCAGTTACCTGAAATAAATCTGGACCTAGACTCAAGTGATACATCCAGGTCTTGCTTTTGACAAAACAGCACGTCTTTCTTTTTAGTAGGAAGGTAGATTCCTGTTATAAAAAGGGCATTGGTATTTACTATAAACTGAAGTCTATCCCTCTCAAAACTCGTTTAATGAAGAATTTGTCCTTAAAATAACAGGACCGGAGATGCAGCCCTTGCATTAGGTCATGAAAGCAGAAGCTTCATCTTCACTCTGGGATTAATGCCTGCGTGTGAAGAGATTTGAAATCTCCCTGTCTCTGTCTCTCTCTCTCTCTCTCCCCCCACCTACAAGACCATCGGCAAGCCCTCTTGATTACCCACAGCAAAAGTAGATGAGCCAGTACCTTGATCTGTGACTTTCCATACCATAGAACTGTTAGAAATAAATGTTTATTGTTTAATCCATCCATTTGTGGTATTTTGTATTATAAGCCTGAGCAGACTGATACAGTGCTGGACCCAGAAAATTTTTAATTTAAATGCTAGCTAGACTTGCATGATCTTGGGCATGTTTCTTCATTTCTGTGAATTATAGTTTCTTCATGGTTCAAACAGGATAACAGATGTTTTCACAGTAAATGAGAGCTCACATGCAAACTGTTTGGCAAAGTACTTGTTGCATAATAGTTAAGAAAATACTGGTTTTCTCCTCTGCCTTGGTATTTTCCATCACTCATGATATCGCCCCTGCTTTTCTTCTGCCCTCATTCATTCACTGTCCCTCACTCACTCCCAACTAACAGTATTCGTTATCATTCCAAATAATATCTTTGCCACGGAATGGCAGCCCGTAACACAGAAAGCAATACGAACACTTCAACAGTCGCTCGGCGATGCATCCCCAAATTCACTGCAGTGTAGTCACGACA
The DNA here is from genome assembly GCA_004027595.1 of Dinomys branickii. NCBI lineage: Eukaryota > Metazoa > Chordata > Mammalia > Rodentia > Dinomyidae > Dinomys > Dinomys branickii. The sequence goes on along the minus strand of PVLD010000324.1, from coordinate 237,236 downwards.
GGCAAAACACAGAATCAATGTAGAAGCCCACTGTAGGTGAACAGATGCAGAAAATGTGTTCCACACAAATAACAGCACGCTGCGCAAGTTTTTCAAAGAGGAAAATTCTATCCGCGGTGATGACATGAATGAGCCCAGAGCTCATATGAAGTAAGAGAAGCCAGGCACAAGACGACCAATGCTACACCATTTCACTTCTACCTGGAGTGTAAAATTGTTAAAGTCATAGACACTGAATAAAACCGTAGTTAGCAGAGGCAGAGGAGTGAGAGTGTTAGAAAGACACCAGTCAAAGGTCAAATGACCTCAGTGAGAGGAGAAGAAATATTTACATCTGCTGCATAGCACAGCGACAGCAATTAATAGCATCATATTGTGAATTTGAAAATTGCCAGGAGTAGGTTTTAAGTGCCCTTCCCATACAAAAAATTACATGAGGAAACGCATATATTGAACAGGTTGATTTTGCTATTCCACAGTGTTGCAAATCTCAAACATTCTGTCCTGTACCATAAAAATATAATGAAATTTCTGTAAAGAAGAAATATTAAATGAGTCATTATTAAAATACTTTGAGGGTAAGTGACTTTTGACATCTCATTGGTCTTACCATGGGGACGAGAAATCTTTGCAAATATTTAAATAAAAGCCCCTGAGTCCAAAACATAGTTACAATAGTCAGCTGGATAACTAGTGTTCACCTAAATTGGCCTTAAAATGAACGCAATTGAGTTAATTTGCATATATGAATATACATAATCACATATCTATAGTTCCCCTGGTCATGACTGTACGCTCTGAGGCTTTACATGCTGAGACTGTGACAATTCCTGTGGCTCACGCTGCATTGCCCTCTCACCCATTCTGCTCCAGCTATTGATTCTCTGCATTTCCTCCAGGCACACCTGACTCATTTGCTTTTAAGGCCTCTGCACTGAATTCTTCATCGGGAATTTTCTTGGCAGCCACATTGTTGTCATTGAAGTCTCAGCTTTTTGCCTCCTTCCTTCATTCAACAAATGCTGCACTGTGTGCCATGAAGGATCATGAATCCCCAAGTCTTGGAGATTATTTTTTAGTGACAGAGACAGAAACCAGGCAAAAGTCATGTTATAACTGCACTGTGGAAAGGTAGGCTGTACGGGAAGAAAGGTGTGACAAGACGATCAGAAGTGCAGGCTACCCCTGCGGCAAAGGGAGAGGGTGGGCAATAGGTGTAAAGCTGCCCTGGATAAAAGGAATGGGTTCTGCTGCTCCATGGTAGAGCGGGCTGAACAGAACCAGAGATAATGCATTACAGAACTTGAAATGGCTATGAAAGTTTTAATAGTTTTCTTTTTCATTGTTGGGATTGACCCGTGGGCCTTGTGCATTCTAGGTAAGGGCTCTGCCTCTGAGCTGCACTCCCAGCCCTGAAGAGCACATTTTAAATGTATTACTGTGAAAAATGACAAATGTTTAAGATGACTGATATGCCAATTACCCAGAGTTGTGCATGATCCAAAATACACGTGAATTAGAGCAGCACATTGTACCTTGTAAGTAGAAATATGCGGCAATCAAAGGAAAAGAAAGGGCCGGGGATACAGCTCAGTGGCACAGTGCCTGCCAGGCAGGCGCGAGGTCCTAGGTTCAATCCCTAGTCCAAAACAGAAGGAATAAGAAAGCACAGCTGATACGGCAGCCGTTCAAATTCTGAAGAAAGAATATACTAGTCAGTAAGAACCAGAAGTGTGGGTCTCGAGGCCGGAATGGAGCAGTGAAGGCGGACACTGAGAAGCCAAAGCAGATAAAGTCTGGAGACCTGTGGGCCTGAGCACAGAGAACAAAGACAAGACGATTTGCAGCTTTTAAGAATCAACCTTATCATTGTGATGAGAACAGACCTGAGAGCAGACCACAGGTCAGGGGTTTCCAAGCCTGTCACTAATGACATTGTGGAGTGGACAATTATTTTAGGAGGTGCTGTCCAGTGCATTGTTGAGAATGTAACAGCACCCCTGACCCCCACTCAGGAGCTGTCAGTAAAAGACACTTCCCAAATGGCACAAGCAAAAAGGGTCTTCAGATGCGGCCAATGTCAATGAGGCAAAATGAGCACTGTCTGAGAACCGCTGCACAGAAATACAGGGTGGAGGCTCACATACCCTAGACTGTCCAGCTTTACCTGGCAACCATCACCTGACATCATCCTGCTGGATCACCCTGCTCTGTTTTCCTCACTTCCACTGTTGTCTATTTGAGTCCTTCCAAATTCACACGCTAAGAATCAAATCCACTGTGTGATGGTACTAGGAGGGGAGGCCTTGGTGAGCTGACAAGATTATGAGGATGGAGTCCTCAGGAACAGCGATAGTACCCTGATAAGAGACCACAGGAAGGCCCCTCCCCTTCCACTGCATTAGAGCATAGCTAGGCCTCCTCTGTGACTCAGAAAGCAGGTGCACAGCAGAGCAGAATCTGCTCATAACTTGATCTCAGACTTTCCAAGCTCCAGAACAGGGGTAAATAAGTTTCTCTTGCTCATAAACTACCCCGTCTATGAAACTGTGCACTGCCAAACAGACTCAATGCATTCATATACCACACTCCAAGAGCCTCTCCTGACCACTTCCTGACATGCTTGCTTACTTACTGTCTCCCTAGCCAATGGCAGTGTAAGCTCCGCAAGAGTAAGGCCCTCATCTGCATTATTCACTGCTTTGTCACCCACTGCCTTGGAAGATTTTGTCATTAGCCACTCCTGAGACTACTGAAGTAGTTTATATGTTACTTCTCCATTGCCCACGCAAACTGTGTACATACAGTCTTCAACATACGTAACTGAATACTATGATTCTAAGGTGAAAATGAAAAGCAAACTTGACTGAACTTCAAAGGCTCATAAATAATATCAAACTTGGGGCAACACTTATTGCCTTAAAGTGGGGTAAGGGAAAGATAATGAAGATCTATGATGGATGTCTCCTTGAATAATTCACCCCAAATTTCCATCTACTCTTGATGGTAGGTTTTGTTGTTGTTATTGTTTTTTATCTGCAGTCAGTGAGGCAGCTCTTCAGATGTCTGAGCAACAATCCATTGCTGAAGTGATTTTTCATATTCTGTTGAGATTCCTCACTGTCTTTGTGTTTAAGGCTAAAGTTAGGATACAGGCTGCCATCAAGTAAGGGTGCAGGCAAGATGCTGGTAGCACAAAAATCCATAGGAAACAAACATTCCATGCTTATACACTCAAGTGCCTCAGTATGCGGGGCTAATGACAATTCTTGAACACTGTACTATATTTTGAGATTGGTTGTGTGTGTGTGTGTGTGTGTGTGTGTGTGTGTGTTGTTCTGGGGATCAAACCCAGGGCTTCATTCACACTAGGCAAATACTCTGTAGCTCAACTATACCCTCCCTTTGAAAGTCACAGTGCGGACTCACTATACATCTCCACAAGCTTCACAGTATGACTCAGTGGTCCCAGAGAGGCATCAGTCATTGGTAACAGACGAAGAATCTTTGATTTTTCCTATCAACTTTTCTCCAAGGCTCAAAAAATATTAAGGGATGAATGAATCCATTCATGAACTCTTCATCCTACAAACGTCTCTGCAAACATCCTGGCTGTAGGCATTACTGTGTAAAGCCCTGGGTAAAACTGAAGGTCTTCTAAGGTTAAGTCCAGTCTAGCTGTAAATTAATGACATAATTAACAATACTGGTAAGTGCTATAAAGGGAAAGTAGGAGGTTGTCAAACCTATTACAGGGGAACTAAAACTAATCTTAGGGAATGAAGAGGACTTCCCTGAGGAAGGGTTCCTTGCAAGGTAGCGAGGGTATGCATTGGACAGGAGCTACCCAGTGAAAGGCGTTCCCAGGAAGGAGATCATGTGTACCCACAGCTTCCACTCTCCCTCTGTCCTGGCCTCCAGGCTGAGGGCTGTTTTTCCCTCGCCACCCCTGTGCCGTACCATTCGGCCTCTCAGGCAGTGGACCGCAGGCTGAAATGTCAACGAAGTGTGAGCCAACACAAACCTCTCCTCCCTTGCGTCGTGGGTGTCTAGTACAGTGTCTCTGTGGCAAGACAGTGACTAAGACCCACGGCTTTCTGCACTGCCAGCTTCCTGCCTCCAGCCTTACTGTTACGAACCAGTGCCCTAAGGCTTCGCCTTGATCTGTAGAAGGCGAACAGGGGTAGTGTGAATAACAGCCACAGAGAAAGGAGTGTGACGTTCTACCCAACAATGAAGCTGAGTGTTGTGCTTTGGGGGGTAACCTGACAAAGATATTAAAAACAGATTTAAAGTAGGGTAAGAATGGAGAGCAGAAAAAATAATTCAGGCCCCCTAGAACAAACTACAAACAGATAGGAGGCACCCAAATGAGACAGGAAGCCAAAATGGAGAAGAGGGGATAAATTTGAACAAAATTGCAAAGCTAGGACAGAACTCCAGATTGCAGGTTGGCTGTGAACTTGGAGAAAGATGGAAAAAGTCCATTTTAATCACATCAATTTTCTCTTAATGTGATATAAAAAAGGGCAGGCTTTTAAAATCCACTTCTCACCTTGGCTCCCTGTCCCCTGCACCCTCCCTTCACAGAAGCAGAAAGAATATTGCAGGGAAGATGTCTGCGTGTTCTCTTCTATCAAATTAATTTTTCTCATCCCCCATATGTCAATCGTTACACAGCCTGTTCTAAATTTTGATCCAGTGCATTATTGATGAGCTCTTAAAAAGAGATTAGAACAATGATCTCCCACTCTCTCTCTGGAAAAAAATCTTCATGCAAAAAAGAACAGGCAATTTGACTAATGTGAACCATCTATCTACCCAGTAAATCATATTTATCAAAATTTTTTGACAAAACCAGTGTCACTCTGGGATAACTATCATCTTGGTCCTCCCATAGATAAAGCACTGTGCTAGACAACTGATTTATTTAACAGCATTTGGTTAGATTTATACCAGCATGGAGGACTGGTACATTCAGGTTGTGAAAAACAAAATATTTGCTCTTAACTAATCTCAGCTCAAGAGAGGTCTCTTATTGAATATCAAGTAAGGCTGAGCATTTCTAAGTCTCTTTCAGGAAAGAATTCTATAGCCTAGTACATCTATCTTTGGGATACATTGAGACATTTTCATTTCTTAATGTTATTTTTTCTTAGTAATTCCTTGTTAAAGGGGAGTGGTTGTTATTTTTAAAAATAGAATTCTCTATGCCTGATTTGAACACTTGTAATTGGACTTCAGGTTCTGTACTGCCACATACTAAGGAAGAACTCTGATGAAGGGCACATGTTGAAACCTGGCCAAAATTCACATTTCATATCTTTGAGGTGATGAGCATAGCCAGTCAGACTATGAGGGCAAAATGTAGCAGTTATGGCAACAGAAATGATCATGGCTGACTTCAAGAAAGTCAACAGTAACTAATTCACTTAAAATTAATTTTCTAAAATTCAGTGAATGCTCTATAATTATTCTATGTTTAACTCACTGGTGACTTATTTTGAAGTTCAAGAAGAACTATTTTCTTATCATAGGAAAATATATGTTTATATTAGAAAATTTTTAAATGATAGATAAGCAAAAGAATAAGCAGGAAGGAAGAGGGACCAGAGGAAGGAACTACAGGGAGAGGAGGAAGAGGCAGGAACAGAGAGGAGCATGCGTGTCACACTACCCAGAGGGAGTGAGTCACTGCTAACATCGTCTGTGTCCTTCCAAAGTGAATTCTATGGAAAAATAACTCATTTTAAGCTAAGTTATAATCATACTGTAAAATGCTGCTTTGTAACTTTATCTTCCTGAATGAAATACTAGTGTGTCAGAAGGTATTCTACTATTAGATACCTTTTATGAATAAACCTTATTTGGAAATTGTATATTATTAAATATACCATCATCCACAGCAACCTCAAATGTTGGGTACTAACAATCTAATACATAACATGTGATGATACATAGACTTACCCTCATATATTTTACACATACATTTGTAGTTTGCTTGGCTTTCTTCTTAAAGTAGAACTCTATCACTGCCTGGCCATTTCTTAGGGTGCTTGACTTCTGCCAGCTGTCACTTGCTGCCTCTGTGGCTGAATGTGCAGTTGCAACTGCAGAAGCCACACAGCCCACGCTCTAGAAGGCCTGATGTCAGGGACTTCACAGTCCTGTGGGCAGCTCTCAACCAGTAGCTCTGGAGTGGTGATGTGTGGAAGCCCCAGCACTGCTCCAATTCCATGGGGATCATCCTAAGGCAGATACTCATAGTGTCTCCAAGCTTCTCCATCATGCCAGCAGCCTGCTTGCCAGCAGGCTAATACATCCATGATTCACCATCACTTACCCACATCATTTCCCTTTTCCTCTTCCAGTGGTCTCTGCGCTGCCCGTGCAAATGACTTGCATTTGAAGTCTTATCTGAGACTGCTTCTTGGTGAGCCCATATAAGACACTAAAGTAACTATGGTTCAATTAAAGCATAATACATTTTATGATTTATGATGTATAGTGCTAAGTTGTCCTCTTTAAACCTTTTACAATCTATCATTTACATGTTTTTCACTGAAACCTGGTCCAAAGGTAGATATTTAATTTTTTTAAATGCCAATTTTTATAGGAAAAAATAAACTTAATTTAAATTAAATGAATTTTATTATCAATGAGCTGGTTTAGGTTTTCATAGGATTATTCTCATTTATATTATTTCCTGTATGGCTTGTCTGTTCATATTCATGGCCCATACTTTAACTAGAAAACACTTATGCTTATTTGATTTACAAAAGCTGTTTGAACATTAAGAGTATTAGCTCTTTATTCTACATATTTTAAAATTAACAACTTTGATTATTTGTACTTGCATGGATATGATTTGTCTTCTAACCAGCTAAAACTTTGTTCTTTAGGTCTTGAACAGTACAGGAAATATATCAGTCTATATTGCAAAACATCTATTAATAATATATTGTGGAAAAATAATTGTTAGACAAGCTTATCCTTCTTGTTATGGTGGCAGTGAAAACATTTTATAAACAGTGAATGGTTGATGCATTCAAAGGAGCTAGGACATCATGGGTTCTCTCACTGGCAGCATCATGGATACACACATGCTCTCTCTGCAAGCTTACTGCCTTACACAAGAAACAAGTACTTATCTGTCTTCTTTTACAGAATGCAAATATAGTCTGGAATTCTTTAGATACAGTTGCTGTCCAAATACAAGGAACAACTGTTGTTAAATCAGGTTTTAAATACCAACAGTCATGCCTAGGAATAAATTAGCTTTTATTCTTCTGAACAATTCAGCCCTTCTGACCATTTTGTGATCTCATTCCTAATCCTGATTAGGGTAATTCAGACTTTCTGCCTTTTAAAAGCATATCTGCTAATGTATCATTATCATCTCTGGGAGCTTGAAAATGTTTCTTTAACACAATTGTCCCTGTGCAAAACAGCCTGAGTTGTGCTAAATTCCTCTTTACAGAACTGGCCCGCTGTGGACTTGGTATGTCTGCATTAGTGGCTCTGATTGGCCAGTCCTACCCCTTGGATCATTTATTATATTATTTCTAATCAACTTGCCTCTTTTACTGTCACAATAATGTACAAATCTGGGCTGGCTGCCTTTTCACTCAGAGCCAACAGTTTTCATCATAAAACATGGAAAGTGAATAAGCCTCAACAATTGCTAGCAAGGGCATTTAAAGAAACTGTGGCTTTACCCTGCTTTACTGCCTGTAGGAGGTTTTTTCCAGTAGAGCCTTTTGTGGTTCCACAAGAGCTGAGCTTGCGTTTGACACCTTTTCATGGGTCAGAGGATGGGCCACCACTTCTGAGTTGCTGGGAATACCTGCTGGCCTCCTCTCCACTGGGTGTCTGCACCATCAGGGAAAGCCAAGGTAGATCGGGTGAAGTTTCTGACCATGGTGCACGGAGAAGACTTACTAGTAACATAAATTCAGCACATTACAGCACTTTTCTCATCATATGGAGCATTTGTGGTCTTCAGAGATTGTGTTGAGGGGGCTGGGGATATAGCTCAGTGGAATAAGCGCTTGCCTAACAAGAGCAGGGCCCTGAGTTCGATCCCCAGCACCGCAAAAAAAAAAAAAAAAAAAAAAAAAAAGAGACAACCTAGTCAGAGATTGTGTTGAACGTGTTTCAGGTGCCACCCCATTTAATCCTCAGAATCATACCGGATACGTGGTATTACTTTCATTTTATCAGTGAGTAGACTGAGACACTCAAGATCACAGAACTGTCAGGGCTAGGCTACACGTTTGTATCCAGCCAGAATAGTTATAGAGTGTTTACTTTTAAATACAGTGCTACATATAGAGTAGGTAAGTAAAAAACTGGAAAACAGTATCTCTAAGAAATATAGAATTACAAGCCTTACTATATAAAAATAGGAAGAGTAAGAAGGCACGTTTTATTATAGAATTGTAAAAGCCAATGAGTTCACTTAAGGCAAGTAGATGAGTAAGGAGGACGTGTGTACGTGGGGTCTTACTTCACACATTAGCAAGAGATTTTAAACACTAATATATAGTGTTGCAGAATATGTAAGAAACATTTCCATATTTACAAATCATAAAAATGCAAAGTATTCCTCAGTTATGGAAGAAAATTGCCCTTAGAAATTGCCTATCTTTTGCCCTAAGAATTTTAAACTAGGATTTTATCTGGAGGATATGATTGTGGATGTGTATTAAAATTTATCTGTGGAGATGATCATGACAGCATTGCTTTATGAGCACACAGCAAAAAATGAGGTGAGTCAAAAATTAGATGTATTAAAATTTTTGAAAATCCAAATAGTAGGATATTTTTATCATTAGTAAAGGATGGTGGAGGAATATAAATAAAAATGCTTATAATTGAGAAAACTACATATTCATAGGCAAAAGCATGAAATTGGGCTCATCTTACATCATGCATGAAAATCAAATGGATTAAAGGCTTAAACATAAAGCCAGAAGCTGTAAAATTCCTAGAGGAAAATAAAGAACAAAACTTCTTGACATTGGTTGTAGCAATGGTTTCTGGGATATGCCAACACAAGCACAGAAAACTAAAACAAAAATAGACAAGCAGAATTACATCAAACTAAAAAGCTTCTGTAGAGCAAAGAACACAAACAGTGAAAAGTCAGCCTGGGAATAGAGTAAAATAATTGCCCACCATATCCATGATAAGGGTGAATGTCCAAAACACATAAGGAACACCAACAAATCAATAGCAAATAAACAAAAGCCAGAGAGTTCAGCTTAAAAATGAGCAGGTGAGCAGAACAGATACTCCTTTAAAGAAGACATGCAAGGAGTGATCGTAAAATACAGTGAGTGTTTAGACTTGAAAGCATATTTTCAGTGAAGACAGTAAGAGACACATTGAATCAAACCCCTGGCACAATGTCCCTCTTCAAAGACACTCATCCTGCCATTCTTGCCAGTCTCTGAAGTAGCCCTGGAGTCCTGAGATGTGGCAATAACCACAGTGAAAGCCGCTGCCCAGTGCTGCCCAGCAGGAAGGCAGGGTCATGAAAGCATGGCTGTGTACCCTCACTCACCTTCACTCCCCATCCAGCACCTTGTCAGATGTCTCTTCCTCAGAATCAAAATAAACATGAAAAATAAATATTTTAAATTGGTCCATCAAGGCAGCCAGGTGGGCTCAACTAAAGGCTTACAAAAGAGGACTTCTAGAACTGCTGCAGAAATTAGCAGGAAGGGTGTCTTGGTGACTTTCCTCCGGTTGTTGAGACAAAGCACTCACCACTCAAAATTAAGGAAGGAAAAATTTATTTAACTTAGAGTTTGTGGAAGATTCAGTCTATACTTGGCTGGCTCCAAGGCAGAGTGGCACAGGGCAGAGGCTCAACAATTCATGGCATAGGAAGACAGCAAAAGCAGTGAGAGCAAAAAGGGCAGGAACAAGCCTCTTGTCCTCCTTTGTATTGTAGCTTGGCTATCCGCCTATGCTCACATCATCTATGTGCCCTCCTCTTGCACAGGCTCTGGTTGTACAACTGATGAGTCACTAGGCCATGCCCCTAGACTCCTCAAGTTGACACAATGTATCAACCATAACAATGGGATAATATGTTTGAAGCAAGGGAGAGTGTTTTAATGGTGCTCAGTGGTAAAATATATTTTATTATAATACATTTTTATTTAAAGATGGTATTTTTCAATCACAGCTTGTAAAAATAACACACTGAGATATGAGAAGATTCTTAACATTACTAATGGTCAGGGATCAAAACCACAATGAGTTATCACCACACACCTGTTAGAATGGTTATTATTAAAATAAAGCAAAACAAAAATCCACGCATATTGATGAGGAGGTAGATAAAAGAAATTCTTGTACAGTTTTGGCAGGAATGTAAATATATGGAAATTATGTGGCAGCTCTTTACAAAGTTAAAACTAGCAAAACTTATATTCAAGGAATATCACTCCAGTCTATCAGGGATTAAATTCAGCATCTCCAAAGACACCTGCACACCCATGTTCCTGCAACATTCACAGTGGCCAAGAATGGAAACATCTCTAGTCCCTGTCCACCTCTGGCTGGACAGCGTGAAGTCAAATGGACATGGATGAATAACAGAACGTGGGATTATATACTAGAGACGTAGCATGAAAATCTTACCATGTGACAATGTGAAGAGCCTGGGGACATTATGCCAATGAAAAGAGCCAGACACAGAAGCACAAATAGGACAATGTCCACTTACATATCAAACTTAAAAGAGTGAAATTCACAGAAGCGGAGAAGGGAATGGTGCCTGTCCAGGGCTGACGGGTGGAGAACAAGGAAATATTACTGTAAGCGTATAAAATTTTGGATATATGAGATAAACAATTCCTAGACATCAATTGCACCACACAGTGCCTTCAGTTACAATAGTATAATTCACACTTACAAGTTTTTGACAAAGTAGATCTTCTGTTCAGAGTTTTCATCACAAAGAATAACACGAAGCAGACTTGCCCTTTGGGGGTGGGAGAAGCACGACAGCCGTGAATGTGTGGACAGCACCACCGGCGAGTCTCGTCTCCAAACCCACCCAGTTCTGTACACTCTACACACACAGCTTTCTCCCAACCAACTAGACCCGAATAAAGCTACTCAGACAAGAAAAAAATCCACGTTTGTGATTACATTAGGTCAATGGACTTGCAAAACATTCACAGTGAAAAATTATATTTCATATACGTGCACCTAAAAAGGAATAGAAGAACGATTACCAGGATATTAACTGTAGCTGTACCTGGATAATAGAACTGAAGATCCTACTTCTACCCTTTACAATACCAAAACATTCTACAGTAGTAGTTATTATTTTGATGCCTAGAAAATTCTACTAAAGGTAATTATAAACAAGTCCCTTTTGCCCGAGTGCTAAAATTGACCGGTTGTAAGTCTTGTAAGGCAGGCAATATGGCACTGTTGTTGTGGAGCACAGAGTGGGTTATTTACATCCCAGTTATCTGTGGGAAGCTGTCCAGCTTTTCCTCTGGGTGGGGCAGCCCTCCATCTGGGGTAGCTCATTAGTGATGAGCGCCGCAATCTGTAACTGCTGTTTTGCTTCAGTGAGACTGCTTTCTTTTCTTTGTAGAGTGTCAGCTTGTTTTAGAAACTATAAACTTCAGTGTTATATTTTTCTTTTAAAAAGCCAGGTTTCCAAATTTAAAGTCTCATTTATCAAGCCAATTATTAATCAATAAGTTAAAGAAAGGAAGAAAAGGAGAAAACAAAGGAAGGCATGCAAGAGAGGATGGACAGAGAGAGGGGTTAGTTATGTCATTTATTTTAGTTTAATCCTCAGATGGCCAAACACTTGCATAGCAATGGATTCCTAAAAGATGTCTAGTTCAACTTCATCAGCCTATAAATGAGAAAACTTATATCTGATCATGGATAAAGGCCCTTTGTGTTCAAGCAAAATATGGATTCAGGTAATAAGGAAGCAAAAGAAGAAGGGCCTACTTGGAAAGGTTTATTTTACAGTCTTTTTCATTCGTAGGTGGACTTGAAGGATTTCCACAAAAATAAACTGATTTTCCTAATGATCACAGCCAACTTCACATGTTTCATTTCTGTCTGTGGACTCAGGGAACAGCAACAACAAAAAAAACCCATATTGAACTCTGTTGAAATTCGCCTCCAGATGAAATTAAAATGAGCATCAGAGTGAAACTCAATGTCAGCTTGATAGATTTCCTGAAGGTTAAATCATAAATTTAAAAAAAGAAGAAATCAATATAAGAAAAACAACTTTGAAAATATTGGGAATGAAAATTTCTTTTTGTTATATACAAAGGCCTACAAATAAGAAAAGAAACTCTTACAGTGTGCAGAACTGCCGGGCTGCTGAGTCCTTGCTGGACAGCTCCAATTTGTAGGAAGGAGTGCAATGCAAGAGTTTAGAATTTGGGAACCGAAGATTCTGTATTTAAATCCTACTTTTCCCATTTAACTTCAGCAGGCTATATTCCTAAACTCCAGCCTCCCTAGTATGTAAAACTGAGGACAAAAGCTCTTATTTTATAAGACAGTCATAAAGATTGAAAACAATGCATGTGAATTCCTGTCCTAACACATCATTGGTGATACACAAGAAAGCCCTTCTTTCCTGTCATCGCCACATACTGATTGGCCCTACGTCCACCTGAAATTCATTAAGCATCTCTAAAGTATCCTCTTTCCTACTCAATCCCACTTTTTAAACATTTTCAGTCCTTATTTTCTGAAGTCTAAACAACATCTCAGTTTTTCTGATATATATAGACAATAATTTTGGAACTTCGAAGTATGGTAGCCCCAAATGTCCTTAATATTCAAACAAGACTGTTTTCAAAGAAGAGATTAAGAATCATTCTTAATACAACAGCTTTCTTCACTGAAGTTTCTGATTAAGAGAAAAGGGCGCAGGTGTGACTATAGATGACCCCTGAGTCACAAGGGCACACTGATAGTGGCTCGTGCTCCTGGAATAACCTTTGTGTACCACAGACTTTTCTGTGTCCTAGCACTGAAGTGCTAATTTAACTATCAAGAGATTCCATTGTGGGTGTTACCACTATCATCCTCATCTTAGAATGAGAAAACAAATATGTATGTTATTACCTTGGTTACTTTTCTCTCATTGCTGAGACAAAATACCCAACACCCAAAATGAAAGAAGGAAAGTTTTATTTACAGTTTGTGGAGGTTTCAGCCCTTACTTGGCTGGCTCTGAGGCAGAGTGGCACATGGCAGAGGGCAAACGCTCATGGCAGCTGAGCACAGCAAAAACAACCAGCAAAAGGAAAGAATGACAGTAAAGCAGCCTTTTTTCTTCCCTTACATTGTAAACAGGCTACCCCCACTCAGGGGGTGGGTAGCACTCATATTTTCCATGCCTTCCTCTTCCACAGGCTCAGGACGTATACAAAGTAAGCACCCTGGCTTCCTGCTGAGTCACTCAGCCAAACCTCTGGACTCCCCAAGTTGACACAATGTATGAACCATAATAGTTATGTTTCAACTTAATAAGTAAGAGCTGGGATCTGAGCCTGTGGAACCAGGCTCTGCCTTAGGTACAATACAATCATTAAAGTACCTCATAAAGATGCCTCATACTTCCTTAGAAAGGAGAAGTTCCAGTTCCTGACTGATCCATCAACACACAACTATGAATCGGAAACTCCAAGATTCATACAGCAAAGTTGAAGATCAGAGACTAATAACCTGCAACACATCCCCTAATGACTAAAGCCAGGTTTAGATAGAGAGAGTGAAATAGAAACAAGCAAAGCTTAACCCAAAAGGCTGTGTCTTTTCCATGATAGGCGGCCACGTGAAACTCCAGGATTTACCATGAAATTCTACTGACATGCTTTGAAGAGGGCCAACAAATGGGAGTAGATATGGTCCTGAGGTTCTGAACCTGAATCCATCTGCACAGCCCCTTCCATCCTGATTTTATTACACAGTGGGATGTCCCACAATACTTCATTTCCATAAGATTTCTCTGGGTGAGTTGTGGTTCTATTTAAAGAAACTTGAAAGCCATCATATAGTCAAATTTTGTTTAGAGACCAAAGCACCTGTTGTTACATGATGATGACCTCGGTCATGTCCAGCACCTTCTCTAAACATAAACTTCAATCACGTTGAGGGAGTTATCGAAAGGGAGAAAAATGATATGTAGGTGAGGAATTGTCAACCTATTAATTATCATAATAACCACACCAGTACATTACTGCACCAAAATGAATGATTTCCATGGCCCACCAGTTAGAATACTTCAGACTCTTGGCAACTTCTAAGAGGCAGTGTGTTTAAATAGAATAGGGTGTTGAGGAAGAGTCAGTTTTCCTCAAATCCCAGCTTTATTATAGGGTCACATGGCCATGGAAAAGTTACTTTGGCTTCCTAAACCTTGGTCCTATTGCCAGAAACTGGGGCATCTGAGAAGGAGCCTTTGGTACAAACTGTACTCACCATGCTTTCACGCTTTGAGCAAGACTGGACAGCTCATCAATGGGACACTGGTGCCCTATTCATATTCTGATACCAGTGCTTACCTCCCAAGCCGTCTGTCTGGTTTGTGAGAGGGTTTGGGAAAGACAGGCTTCAGGCACATCCGACTCTACAGCAGTGAGTTCTGATCCTTCTTTGATCTCCTTTTGCCAAGAGGCATAAATATTCTGTAATTGCTTTGGAGTGCACTGGTAGCAACATGGCCAACTGTTCCCACCGATGACTCAGACGTTGCTCTGAAACAGAGCGGGTGTGTGCACGAGTCAGGAAGCTGTAGAGCTCTCACATCTGAGTCACAGCCTCCAAGCCCTGATGTTCCCAAGTGCCTTTCCAATCCACACCCATATGTCCGCCCCTCAGCCCAAAGACACTTCAGTGTCTGAGCCACCATTCTCAGGTCACTTGCGTGCACACTCCCACCTGTGGATCACTTGTCTTTCCATGCCAGGGCCAGGTCAAGCCCCTTTTCAGCAAAGCCTTGCCAGAGGTCTCTTCTCCATGTGACTCTTTCCTGGGCACCTCCCTTACCTGCTGATCACAACAAGCTCATCAACTCAGGCATGCTAAGGTGTTGCTTGTGCATGTGTGGCAACAGTCCCCATTGTGATGGGGCCAAAGGGATATTCTGAGTTAGTCTTGAAGACACTGCTTTAGGTTGTAAATTTGCTGAAAGACTCTTACCTTGCTCATTCTGTACCCACACAAAGCATAATATACACAGGAGTGCCCATGCACAATGAAGTGAAATGAGAACATAAAATTCGTCATCCTCCTAGACCTGGGCCTAACAGTGATGCACTGCACCAAATGGCATGTAAACACTGAGGATGCTGACAATTTTAACTCACCTTTCTGACTTCTCATGTGTTTCAGAATTCAGTATTTTACATGAAAATGTAACCACTAAACCACTAATTTTTTTTTTTTTTTTTTTTTTTGGCAGTACTGGGGATCAAACTCAGGACCCTGCACTTGGTAGGCAGGCGCTTATTCCACTGAGCTATATCCCCAGCCCCTAAACCACGAATTCTATCCCGGAAGTTTTACTAAGTACTATTAAAGGAAAACTGCTGAGGAACATTTAACACAACTGTTTATTTTCCTAAAGATGAGCCAATACTCCCAGCTATGTGTTTCCAAAACAAGGATTTGTAGAGCTTTCGAGTAGTCTTGGCTTCTCATGAATCTGAGTATCACATTACAACCTGGAGTTTGCTGTCGGCATCGATGTTAGTAACTGAGCTGGTTCCGTTAATCTGCCCCAGTCATCATTCCCTTTCCCGTCATCGCTGACTTTATTCTTCCTACCCTCACACCTGGGGCCTGGGGCAGAGATTAGTGGTATGATGCTGACTTCCAAGAGCAAGATCTGGGAGTCCATCTGCAACAGTGCAAAAGCAAGAAAAGCAAAATCTGACCTGTGCAGTCGCTACAAGCTCTGGACTCAAGAACTAGGGAAAGGAGAAAAACAGCAAATGCACTCTAGCAATTTTCACTTAGAAACGTGCCACAGCCCCTGTTGACTTTTTGTCCTTTGGTTAAGTGTGTCTCTTGTCATCGACCTCTGCTGTCTATTGTCCCGGACACAGGCTCCCCTCGCCCCCAAAACTGCAGCCTCCTACCTGGCCTAGAGCACAAGTCTCTTGTCAGCTCTTGACTTTAAGCTCATTTGATTGGATCTGTGTTAAGTGTAGCTTCAAAGCATTTTCTTCCTTAAATAGCACTTTCGTAATGTTACTCCTGTGCTTATTAACCTTCCATGGTTTGTGAGTACTTACAACTCCACAGTTAAAATTTCTCTGCTCCTTATTTTCCACTTGCTTCTCCAGTCAGACCAACTTCTGGTCCATTTCCCCAAGGCATGTGGACACCCCCCCTCCCAAGTGAGCTGTCCCTGCTGAACATGGCCGCACGTGTGTGAAGGAGCCTGAGCCCCTGCCTTTGAGGGGTCATGGTAGACCAGGGAGGACAGAAAAGCATGAGACCATCAGCATACGCAGGCAAGGCTATCGTGGGCAGAAAGTGCCATGAGTCCCCAACAGGAGGCTGAGAGTGGTTTGAAAGGTTGGAGGCACACCTTGCTATGGCAGCAAAGTTCTCCATAACCCTAGGAAGTCCAGAGCCACCCAAACCTTCACACCTTCCTGCTCCCCATGAAGAGGAGAGTCACCACTCCAAGGAGAACTGGAGGATGATGTGAGTTGCCCCAGAAACAGATCCTGAGACCAAGACTCAAGTGGAAACTGTTTGCTAGGGTCATGAGGCAAGGACAGTCCAGAGGAGGAACGAGGAGGCAAACAGCAAGCCATCTATCATCAAGGAAATTACTTTTTGCGTAACCGCAGCTTAATCCCAGAGGTCACCCGAGAAAGGGGGGTGGAGAGCAAACTTCAGAGTCCTCCTACTTCCCGATATCTATCATCCATTTTGATCCTTATTTATGCTTTTGGTTTCTCACAGAAGAGAAGCTATTCAATATTTAAACATATATATCTGACTTACTTCACTTGAAAGTACAGTCTCCAGGTGCATCTACTTACCTAAAAATGTTCAAAGTCTTCCCTCCTTTGTGATAGAGTAGTACTTCACTGCATTAAAAAATAAAACACATTTTTCATGCATTCATCTGTTGATGGGCGTTAGGGCTGTTTCCAAGATTTGGCTATTTAAAATTGTGCTGCCATAAAAATGGGTGTGTATATATCCCTGAGATGTGATGCTCTTAACTCTTTCAGGAAGATACCAAAAAGAGGAAGAGCTGGGTCAAATGGAACATCTAGGTTTAGTTCTTTGAGTAATTTCCATACTAATTTCCATATGGTCCAGACCAAATTATACTGCCACCAACAGTACAGAAGGGTTCCTTTTCCCCCACAGCCTAGCCAGTATTTGCTGTTGGTTGATTTCTTGATTATCAACTGCCAGCATCAATACTCTTGCACTTTGGGGTCATTATTAAGTAAAGCAAAAGTTGTTTTGACACTTATGCACTATGATATTCTGAAGTTGGTCTCAAGGCCTAGAAGGCTACCAAGTGATGACCACATGGGTAGGATACACACCATGAATATGTGGACACACAGCACAATTCAAGTCTGGGACTGGATGGACCTAGGCAGCTCTCTGAATGCTACCCAGAATGGGACGCAGTTCCTTACAAATTGTTCATCCCAATAATTATCCTCTTTGTTAAAAAGTCCCTGGATTCAATACTCACATATAGAGTGAAAGTCAAGATAGAGGGAAACCCTCATATTTTGATCTCTTGTGTGCAAAGACAACAGTGAATTCCTCCTCTAAAAATTTTTAATTTAAAAGGGTAAAGTTTTCCATCCTAATTTATTTAACCTTGATCACCTGTATGTGTTGAAGAAAGGATAATGCTACAAATTGAAAATGCCCAGAAAATTAATAGAAAAATTAAAATTAAAAAACAATTATTGATTTAATCATTTCAGGCTGAAGTTTGACCTGGGTAACTAAAGCAAAGATAAAGAGGACAACTGTGTTAGAAAATCCCAAGCAGTCTCGTACTAGGATAGAGATTAAATCTTGACCCACATCTTCATTACCTCCCACCCCACCTGACACATCCTTTCAACCCCAGCATGTAACCTGGAAATGAACCACCAGGGATGGGGACTTCAGTGACTCTGCCTGTCCATCTTACCCCCCGGAAACTCAGAAACTGACACAAAATTTCCCAAGTGAAGCTGCTCTCATGTAAATTAATTGTTTCCAGAGGCAGAGACACTGTCATCCGAGCTGTATATCCCAATGCTGTGCTTTTGTAGAGGCAACTTCAAGTCTCTGATTATACATTTCTCCCATCTCTCTTTCCAGGCAAGGATGGTACCTTACTACAAAAATAAGGGAAATCTAAATGAAGTGTCTGACCTATTGCAGTTAGTTGGAAACCTCAAGGATATAATCATTTCTCCCTCGTTCTTCTAACGACTGACCTACTTTTAGCTCATTCAGCAACCTGAGATGGACAACCACTCAGATGTAAGTATTCTTGACTCACTCACTTGTAAGCAGCACAAATGTATATCGTGTGTGTGTGTGTGTGTGTGTGTGTGTGTGTGTGTGTGTATGCCAGTTAAGCTCTTTAAATTATACGTCATGGTAGGCAAAATAATGGCCCCCAAATATCTCTATTTCCTAATCCTTAGAAACTATATGGCAAAAAGCAGTTGAAGTTGGAAGTAGAATTTCTTTTTTTTTTTTAAGAGCAGAATATTTATTGAGAGAAAGAAAGCTTCTATCCATGAGAGGGACAGAAGGGGGGCCCGAGTGGGTTGCCCCCGACTCTGTCTTTGTCAGGGACTTTTATAGGGAAAAACCATGAGGTGAGGCGGGTCCAAGGTAGGGGAAATGGACAAAACTATGGTCCGCCAATAAGATTGCAGGTATAATTGTCCAGGTAAGACTGAGTGGACTGGGATCAAATGGGAAAGCGAGTCACGTAACAAGTGGGCATGCAGAGCGGGGCTTTTCCCGCAAGGGTTAGGTCAGGGGCTTTTCCCGTAAGGGTTGGGTCAAAGACTCTTCAAAGTGGTCAGTCCCTGCTGTTCATCCCTGGGGTGGTATGTGGATGTATTTGTTTAGTCTTTTGTCTTGAGGTCTGGCCCACAGGTATCTTATCTTTTATGTTGGCTTCTTCCAGGGCACAGCCCTGTCTGACTGCCTATAGAATTTTTAATCAGCTGACATTAAAATATCAGGTTGCTAATTAGCTGACCTTAAAATATAGAGAAATTACCATGGATTGTCTTGGGCCTAATAAATCCTTAAAGTTGGATAATGGCAAAATAACTTCCTGTCAGGGGAATGTTGCCTGAAAAGGACTTAATCACGTTTCCACTGGAGATGAAGGTTGAACTGGGAAAGCACAAGGCAAAGAGTGTGGGCAGCCTCTGGGATCTGGGCCCCAAGGGAGCCGCACCCCCTGGACATCCAGGATAGAATGCAGCCCTGCGGACAATGTCATTTCCACCAATGAGACCCACGTTGGACTTCTCACCTGTATATCTCAGAATAATGTATTTGTGTTTTTTTATTCATAAAGTTCATACCGACTGGATATAGTAACCATGAAAATAGTACAGATATCCTGGCTTCCTCTAAATAAATTGTCTTGTTTTTTGCATTGTTATTTTGACCCAGTTTTAAGTGGCTTCACCAGCCAAGCTATTTAAGAGCTGGGGAGAAGAGATTTGGGCTCCAATGTGCTTCCAGAAAGCATCCTGCTCAGGACAATCCATCTGACCTAGAAGTGGCTGTAAGTACTAGAATGGGACCAAGCTCTACTTCCCTGGAACTCAGGAGCACTAGGAAATAGCTCTAGTCCTGCAAACTCATACCGAAGTGTGAGTAATGAAAATATCTCAATTCTTTTCACATAAATTAATTTTAAGGTGCTTCTCTATTACCATAGGAAAATTTTTGGAATCTCTATAATGGAGATGATAAAGCCCTTGCGGCACTGATGAAACATTGCAAAATAACTGATACCTATTCTGTGCATGAGCATTTAAATTGAGCTGTTGCCACTTACTGCACAAGGCAGTGCTTTCCTCAGCCTCTCTCACTGTCTTGCTCCACAGCCTTGGTCAAATGCTTGACCCCAGCCATGCTTGACAGCACATCATACTGGAAGACAACCAGAACCAGAGATGTGAGCCTGGGAGACAGCCTCATTCAGTGATCAAGAATATGTAAACTTTGTAGGCGAAAGATCTGAGATGAATGACAAATGCTCCATACAAGTTATGTAGTTGTTTAATTTACTTACACTTGTAAGTCTCCTTCAAAAATGGAAATAATATTACATACTTTGTGCCTGAGACTGTCCTAGACAGTTCATGCAAAACACCTAGCACAACACATTGCTTGGACTTCAAATGTGTTAGTTACTTGGTAATGATGATGATGATTTTGAAGAGTCATACACACCATATTAGCTGAAGCTAATAAGTGTAGATAAAATCACCAGTGAACAATTATTATAGAAGGTGAAAAGGGGAAGAAACAGAAACTCTGGGAATGCCTTTATTAAAAATGCTCAATTAAATTCCACATGACATTTTCATTTCTGTATGTTTTTCTGGAGTCTTACTACTTTCCTCATCAAGAGAACCTATTTCTCTTCCTCTTTGACCTGTGTGTACCTTTTGTGATTTCTTAAAGAAACAAAGTGCACAAACCTAGATGATTTTCAAGAATAACTCACATCTTGAGATATATGTATTTTTGACTCCTTGAGCTGCCAAACACAGGAAGTCTGGGTCACCCGCAGGCAGTGTGAAGACGTTCAGCAGTACCATGGCCTGCATGAATGTGGAAAATAGGAAATACGCCTGATGTGCTACGTGATCTAAGGAAGTACACGTCCAAACAGCACAGTGAAGTTGCAGCTTGCCTACTTCTAGTTGCCTAGAGCAAAGTGCAAGAGGAGAAGATAACCTAAAGAAAAATTGTAAGATATAAAGAACTTACTAGGTAAAAAAAGAGTATCTTTTTCTGAGTATCTCTGGAGCAAACAGAATTCTAAAATTAAGAAATAACTTCAGGAAAAAGAGACAATTTAGTGGTGATGCACACCTGCAATCCCAGGCCGGGAGTATGAAGCAGGAAATCTGAAAGTTCAATCTAAGCCTGAGCCATTTAGTGACTCAGAGAGAACCTGCCTCCGAAAGTGGAAAGGATGGTGATGAACCTCAGTGTGAAGGCTGCAAGCTGATCCTCAGCACCACAAAGATGGAAAGAAAAGAAAAAAGAAAGGGGAGGGGAGGGCAAAACCGGAGAGGAAGAGAGGGGGGAGGATGGGAGGGGAATGGAGAGGGGGAGAAAGGAGAGAAGAGAGACAAAAGAAGGAAAGCTAGGTGCTTTGGTTGATACACTGTGTCAACTTGGGGAGTCCAGAGGTTTGGCTGAGTGAGTCAGCAGGAAGCCAAGGTGCTTACTTTGTACACATCCTGAGTCTGTGGAAGAGGAGGGCATGGAGATTCTGCGAGAGCTACATACCCTCTGGGTGGGGTAGCCTGTTTACAAGGTAAGGGAGAAAAAGGCAGCTTGCAGCCATTCCTGCATTTTGCTCTTGTGGTTTTTGCTGTGCTCTGCTGTCATGAACGTTTGCCCTCTGCCATGTGCCACTCCACCTCAGAACCAGCCAAGTATGGACTGAAACCTCCACAAACTGTAAACTAAATAAACCTTTCCTTCCTTCATTTTGGGTGTTGGGTATTTTGTCTCAGCAACCAGAGAAAAATAACCAAGACAGTAGGTGAGGGGAAAGGAGGAAGAGAGGAAAAAATATAAACTTGAGTCATTTGTAGGAATATAGACTAACCTTGAAGCCATCATGTTCAGTGAAATAAATGAGACACACAGCTTCAATAGCACATGACTTCATTTACGTAAGAAGCCCAAAATATAGATAAAGAGCAAAATAAAAACAGGAAGTATGGAGATCATTTTCCAATGGGAAAGAGATCAAGAGATGAAGGGAAGGAGGAGGGAGAGCAGAAGAAGGTGATCAAAACAGAATCACGATGTGTTATGTACACATACCTACTATGTGCTGCAAACTTGTGCTGTCAAATGTAGTAGTGAAAAAATTGAGAAAAGGTAAAACCAAGTATGACAATACGATTTTTTGTTTAAAAAGTTTAGGATCGTACCTTGGACAGACAAAACACTTTCTAATAACACAAAGGTTTCTGAGGTGTCACTCACAAATCCTTTCTACTACACACAGTGTTTCTAAAATCCTGAAATACAATGTCCTATGACAGTCAAATAGAAAGTCTGAAGTAGCAGGAGGATTACCCTAAGAGCTGTGGTTGTGGCTCTTGCCTAATGGAGTGTATTATAAATTGATGCATTACAAAACACACAAGATTTGAGAAGGAATGCGAGATTAGCTTAGGTTGAAAAGACAAACAGTACCAAATGAAAGAGGCTTTAGACCCTTGAACTTCTGAGAGCAGAAGTCAGGTAACACTGAAGAACTGTGAACATGGGCTACATTTTATGAAGAAAGCAAAGCTGAGAGCTCTGGGAAGGTCATCCTCAGAGGGCACAACTGAGCCTGAATGAAGGAACAGGCAGCAAAGCCCCTGTTCCCTTCGCAACCTGGCTCCGGACCAGTGGCCACTGGGCCCCGGTATACATGGCACTGTCTGTGTGGTCATTCTGTCACTGCAAGGGGAGGATGGCGCAGAAAGCAGGCCCTTTAGTTTCTTTGCTCAAAAGCTCTGCCAAGAAAATCATCCTGAGGAGCCTCCTATACATAACCCTGATGCCGTGCAAGAGCCTTGGCCCCAGACGCGAGGGTAAAACTGTCACGCAGTGAGACTTAGGGCACTAACAGACAGCAAGTCTGTTTCTCTTGGACAAGGGATGTGCATTATGGTTGTGGCAAAAGGGAGGCTGTGGTGAGGGTTAGTTTTCCAAAGCGGTCACGGTCTTTTTTCTGGTGTCAAATGCTCTGGTAGAGTCTTGCTTCACTTCAACTTGCCTCCCTGAGTCTACCCTCTGCCCCTTGAATAAAACATATGTCCTCTGAGGTTAGGTCATCAAAGCTTAGTTTTCTCTCCTCCATCCCCCCAGGAAGTACTCCTCTGAAGTGCTGAGATAACAAAAAGCACACAGTCAGAGAAAGATGGCCCAGGTCAGCAGTCCCATCCACACGGATCTTCCCCTGTGCTCCAGAAACCAGACATAAGTGAAGGAGACTTCAATTGTTCCAGTTCAGCAACCCTGGTGACAAATGTGCGGCAGCACTTCAGTGAGGACCACGGCATCAGGCCAGTCAACCTCCAGAACCATGGATGGTAAAAGTAAAATGACTGTCACCATGTTAAGCTAAATAGTTTGCAGGTGAGTTGTTATGCAGAGACAGGAAACGTGAAAACAAATTTTTCATATGCTAGAAGAAGTAATATAGTCATTTGATTAGGCAGAACTAAGATGGCATCATCTTGTGGAAGCAAAAGGAAGAAATTTAAGGGAGTACGGAAATTTAAAGTACTAGTCAAGATAAAAGGCTGCAGGGGGAAGGAGAAGGCAAACTAGAGAAAATTTACTAGATTAAATGTGTTTGCCATCTCTCGTCTAGAATGCAAAGTGGACTGGCCTTCAAACCTAAGAACAGTGTCAAATACAAAGAAGCGCCAAGTCACATCTCCTCTATGAGGCTCCTGCTGGTCCTCCTCATCAAATTCTCTTCCAACTCTGTCCAATAGTTCTGGAGGAAAGGAAAGCAGAGCTCGCTACCTATTAATTGAGAGCAGGACACAATCTAGGTAGGTGTTTACATGCAAGAAGCTATCAAAGTATATAGTGAAAGTCTACATTTTAAAAGGTGTGTTACAGTAAAAGACGTATTGCTACTAATCCCTTTCAAAATATTCTCCTTGTGTAAATACACTTATCCTATCATTTTACCACTTTCTGCAGCAGTTCTCGAAGTCCTCTTTGGTGAGTGTCCTCATGAGATGTGATCAAAACTACAGTGACTGCTGCTGCTGAGTGCCACCCCGCATAAAGACGGGCTCGTAAAGGCACTAACACGCGTGCTCATCTACTTTGTTCGCTGGATCCAGCACTGTTCATCTTCTGGCTCTTCCCCAAAGTAAAAATGAACGTGAATTGATTCAGGGTGCTGAGGCAGCCACAACAATACAACTAAAGACACTCACAAAAGAGTACTTCCAGAACTGCTGCAGAAAGTGGGAAAGGGTGATATGTGAGTGCACCTGAAGAGAGGGAAGTATTTTGAGGGCAGATTAATGGGAATGTGTCTTTTACTATAATGCATTTTTAAACATTTTGGATATTCACTGCATTTTCTGATCATGCTGCATAACTATTTCCAAGAATATAACAATAACTCCATATTGTGAGCATTAATTCCGTGTCATTGATGATTAATATTATTTGGGAAAAATACACTATTTGAAAATAGCCATGTAGCTAACGAATGGAGGACCCATTATTTTAACCTAGTCCTGTGATATCCCAATATTCAGGAAGAAAATAACTGAAGTTAACTCTTTAGGATCAAATCTTGCCCCATGGAGAGTAAACTGGGTTCTGAGGAGCAAAGCCTTGGTCCTCTCTGAACTCTTTCTTCTCCCATATGGCAACCTCCAGATGGTTAAAAGCTGGAGAGAATGCTCTGTGGCAACCGGCTTCTCACTCTCCCCAGTGATACCAATCCGTGTTTTACTTTCCCATAATACCCTGGACTCCAAGACAACAGTCTTATTTGGGCACAAATTAAGACTGCTCTCTAACAGCATGGGGAAATGAAGCTCACATTCTAAAAATGAACTACAGCAGGCTATTTAGTACAGCAATCGGATTCCAGATTGTGTCCTGTTTACAAAGGCACATATTGTGCTAATAGTAAAAATCAGGCAAGTTTTACTTTCATAATGGTGGCCTAACATGGATGCCACCCCCTCACGCCCCTGCCAGCCCACACTCAGGCTCCACCAGAGCATTAAGTCTTAAATCACCTTTTTCCAAACTATACAGGCAAGTGGAATTTTGTGCACATATTTGTGTGGCTTGTTTACAACTTTCCCCAAACTGTTTTCCCAGTTGAAATGAAAGAACTAACTCACCCACATGGATATTCTGGGCTCCTAAGTTTTAACTCAGAAGATAAATGTACTTTCATAGTCATCTTAGGAAAACCACTTAGGTGACACAGGTATCATTCATTATCTGAAGTCAGTACTTCAGACTTACTCCAGATAGTCCTATGTCCCATGAGATGCTAACAATTACTCAGCAAGAATAGAGGATTTGGGCCCAATAATTTGGGGAAACACAGTGGCTCACTTTTTGCTCTTAAAATTCTACACTGTCCATTAGCATTTTAAAGATGTCAAAACTCATGCAAGGTACAAATCTCTTAAAGTGTTTTTAAATCAAGACTCCCCAAATCTACTCCTTACAGCTGTTATCCCTACACAACACCCCTTCCATTTCTTGTTTAACAGAATCCTTTAAGCAAGGCACTATGGCAAATATCATTCTCTTCCCTTTGAACTGAATTGTATGTATTGGGTCAACTTGTAAAACAACGGAGAAATGAGATTTTCTCTTTTTCAGCTTACTTAAAGATGTTGATAACTGGAACATAATCTGTCTACTGTCTGAGGAACAGTAGACACAGAAAATGCTATGAAGATACAAGAGTTTAAGAAGGAAGCAGAGAAAGGTGGATAAATATTCAGTTACTGAACACAGAACAATATGATATGGTAAATGATTATGGGTTTCAGAGTCAAAATGGTCCGACAGAAATTCTATTTCTACCACATACTAGCAGAAATGATGCTGTTGAAAAAGTTAATCTCCCTAAATATCAAAGTCTTTGTGTATAAGATAGGGGTAAAATATAGTCATGGCTCGGTTCATGAAAGCTTCTGTTTACAAACAACTTTGCAAATAGAAGTATTGGGCAACATTCTGCTTCTACTCATGGAATCCACATCAAGTGACAAACACAAGTGCAACCACCTTCCCCAGAATCATGGAACAAATGAAGTGTGTGAACCACAATACCACTGAGGTACTTTGTAGGAATGGCTACGAGAATTGAATCAGGGGTAGTGTATATTTTCTGCTTTGTTGGCATGTGATAATTAATATATTTCTTTTCCATTTAAATTAATTGCCCACTTAGGCAGTATGCTTTCAGGTTCAATGTTGGTTCTATATGAACTGAACAAGAGCAAATTCAAATTACAGGCATTCCCACTGGAGGGTATACAGTTACATCAGTACTACAAGGACCTCAGAGAAAAGGAAAGATGGATGGATCTCTGTAGATTGCTCTAGGCCACACTCTGACAGTCCCAAAGGATTTCAATAGAAGTATCTTAAAAGACGAACTTTGTTACGTTCTTTTTTTTATTTAAAAAAATGAACTTTGTTATTTTGAACCATTTCTTGTTATGTACCTGAAATTCAAAGTTTTCCTCCTTAACAGCCAATCTGAAAAATATTCTGCCACTTAAAATACCCAGCATGTGGAATCATATCTCCATATCTATGTTTCTTTCTGAAAGGTTTATCTAACCTTCCTGAAATCTTCCTGCTTTACACCACCCACGGCCCCCAGTGAAGCTCTGGGTTCACATCCTTCTTTTAATGAGTAGTAACTGTTTTGAACTCTTATTAAGAGAGGTTCTATGAACTGAATTATGTCCTCTTAAAATTCATAATTGAAGCCCTAACTTCCAATGTGAAGGCATTTGGAGATGAGGTGTCTGGAAAACAGGTTTAAATGAGACCCTGAGGGTGGGTCCACCATGATGATATCAGCAGCATTATGAGATGCGACACCAGATAGAGTATGTTTCCCCAACCCATGAACACAGTATTCTATTATTTAACCCACACAGCCTGTGGTATGTTGTTATTGAAGCCCAAGCTGCAATAACACAATATAAGAAGTGTAAGATTTGGAAGGATGAAAGCTGAAACTATTCAGATAATCAGGCCCCTGGCACATTGCCTTGATGCACTCTTGCACATCATTGCTTGGAAATGGCTCTTACTGGCTGGTGGCATAAGCACTACTGGAACCAGTCAGAGCCATTGTCCTTATAGGGGACCATGTAGAGAAAGTTTTGTTCAAATGTCACTGGAATGTAAGTCTCTGAAATCTCTGACTTTGAAAAGAAGATTTTGAAACATGAGGTTCTGGCTCCACGTACAAGTCTTCTAGAGTAATCAGAGGAAATGCAGTTATCTGAGCACAGGTAGCTATGGACTGTACCTTTCTGGGCCTACATGTGGGCTAAAGGAGTAGGCTCAGGACAGTGATGAAAATAACAGTAAGTATCTGCTGGAAACCCTCAATATTCTTGTTATTTGGTGTAGTCTTAAAACAAGAAGAACAGAAATTTTGACAGAACATCGTGCTTTTAAATCACACAGGCTTGGAAGCCAAAATGCCGTAAACAAGGATAAAGAACACAACAAAGGTTCCCACCACTGGACAGCGCTCACAGGAGAGCCACCAACTCAAGACATAAAAGGAGCTGCTGATCCCCACATCACAGTTCCCTGGATTGCAAATAAAGATACAGAGCAAATGTTCCTGGATTGCTTTGATCCAGAACAGCTCTGATTAATTTGAAAGTAAACTTGGAGAGATTAAAGAGATTAATACATTCCACCCACCAAATGGCAACCCACCAGCTATCAAAAATAAGTGAAAGGGTTAACTATTAAATTAAGATGAACAATGTATGTCAAACATAAAAAGGGCCCAAGAAATATACCAGGAAAGCAAATCAAGTATTTGTATTATACAGTTACAATCTGGATATAACTAGTGTCTGTAAAACAATAGCTTCTGTTCTACTGAATTTATCAACATACATTTCAAGAGCAGGACTTCTCCTAGGGTTTAGGCTGACTTACTAAAGGGGCCTTTGAAGAAAAAGCTGCTAACCTTTCTATTTCACCTTTGGGAAGTGTGTCTGCCTCAGCTTCCTGTCCTCTGGCTCAGTTGTCTTTTAAGACTTTGGAGCTCATAGCCCCCATGATGTATCATTCTCTCTGTCCCAAAGACCAACTCCAGGGCTCCCTGGACACACTGATGTTGAAGTCAACAATCCCATGGCAAGCAATTCTCACCCCAGTGAGAAAGGAAGGGTTTTCCTGCAACATTATTAGAATTCATATCAGATTCCAAGCAGAAGGCATTCTTTTGGGAGCATATAGCCCTAATGCGAATTCATTAATTGCCTTGTTCCTGTCATTACAGCTACCTCTTGGCATTAGGCCAACAGACATGTTCTATTTCAAGAGGAGGTAGACCAAAGATAAAACTAGAAAGACCTATACAGAGTTCCACTCAAAATCATCTTCCTCCTCCAACTTCAATAACCTACCAGTGTCTCTACACTGTTCTGTTGATAGCAAACTGTGTTTCATCAAAGCAAGCCTCCCTCCCATGGCCACTAAGCTTTGCTGTGATATCTTGAATGGCCTAGGATCTGCTCAGGGGTTGGGTGTACACACTTCTGGGTGTACATGTGTCATGGAGATGTGACCACATGTCTTCTACCTGGACCCCGGCCTTTCCTTTCAGGTGCTGTCTCCTGTCTTGTCTCCCAGATGCCATGAGCTAAACTCCTTTGCCACACCCTTCCACCATGATGCTCCTTCCGGGAAGCCAATGGACTATGAATTAAATCCCCTTACATCACAATCCAAATTAAACCTCTTTTCCTTCAATTGTATGGCATATTGAGTAAACATGGCACTCTCTGCTCTTATACTTTTGCAGGGCTCAGTCCTGAGACCAATCACTGGGTCTATTTTGAACAATAATCCTATGCTCACCAATGTCCACTAGGACCTTGTTGTAGAAAAAGTGAATAAACCTTAACGTCATTCTGGGAGGTCAAAAGATAGAGTTCAAATCATGTTTCCATCACTCTAGTTGGATGACATCTGAGTAACATTTCCAATCTTTCTAAGCTTCAATTTCTTGTAAAATTAGGGAAATAAATAATTATCTCAAAAACAGTTGAAAGGGAAAATGAATTGATGCTTATAATGTAGCCTAACACCAACACACAATAAGAGCTCGGAATGTGATATGGAATGTGATAATGATGTGCATACATCATAGTTGGTCTCCTTGTCATGTCCTTGGAGGACTTAGGACCTCATTTCTCATCCTGATGCCAAGTAAGCACTTAATGAAGAACAAGTAGAACTGGTGCTTAACACCATCTTATACACCATTCCTACCCCGTGATAACTATTTAGAGGCAGTAATCATAAATAGAAACTCACTTTATAAGCATATACAGTTTTAAAAGCTGAAATTCATAAAATGTGTTACAAACATTGATAATATATGTAAAATACATAAGACGTAAACCACTATTATGAGAAAGTTAAACTAAAAAAGAAAGTATGAGAATATATTTCATTTTTAATGTGAGTTGGTTAGTGTAACCCATAGTGAAAGAGATGAAATGTTTTTTGATGTAAATGTGCTTAAGACTTCCAGACAATTTCATCTCCAGTAGGTTAGAAATATGGCCAAAGAAAGTAAATCAACTGGCATTCTCTCTGAGAACAATATGAAAAAGGCATAGAAATTGATATATTGAAGACAAATTTTTACTTTTGTATTTCTATAGATAGGTTGGGAAATGAGATGGCTCAGAATTTTAGGCACATACACTCATATAAAATGCCTTATTACCAATCAATCCATACAAAATAAGAACCCTTGAAATCAAGCCAGACAGAAAACGTGAGACTACTGACAATTGTCTTCATAACATTTCCAACAGAGCAGTAGCAATCTTCAGGGGCAATGTAGTTAATGCGGCTACAGACAGACACCTCTCCCGAATGTTTAACAGTTGTTGAATCACAGATGTCATACAACACATTGCCAGGGACATTTAAGTTTCTTTTGTCTCTTAAGAAACAATGGAGAAAATAAAATTAAAATTTGTAACCATGATAGAAGTTGGTCATTATCATTTTTTTTAAATGCATGTTATACTAACTCTGCAGTCAAACTCTAGTTTTCCATCATGTTCAAATCATTGGATTGGTCTGAATTAGGCTCATCTAGTAAGCATTTTGAAAATATATAATCCACAAAGGTAGCTGTTCACAATATAATCGCATGTTTTTATCATGCCATATAGGGGAAAAAAATCTCTCAAACAGGGCTCCATTTGAAGATTAGCAATTCACTTTTACTTTACATTTATGGGAGGGTTCACTGAGATTGGTGCCTTGTTCTCAGAGCGGGGGAAGTGACTGTAAGCCTTAGCACATGTACTGCACCTGTGTGACACCTAGCATGTCCCTGTCACTGCTGGGAGGTTGTAGGAGTGTTTATGACAAGCATGCATCTCACAAGAGCAGTTTTCACTGAGTGTAACAATGTGTTTGGTTTTTGACATTTTGAGTAGTTATTACATATCCATTCTCTTGTTTACTGTTTTATCCATCAGTATTTGTTTTGGTTTATTTGCTTTTCTTCTTGCATATAAATAAGTCAGTGACAATTAATACTAGAAAAACATAAATTACAGGACTTAAAAAGTGATTCCGTTTAATTATTTATATATGTACATGAATGTTGTTCTCAGCAACTGCTTTCAGAAAGCATAAAGTGAAAGCTGAACAAGTTTGGAATACACTAGTTTAATTCTCATTTATGTAAACTTTAGGAAAAATAAAAATGCTTGAAAAGTTGCTGTCCTTTTTTTATATTTCCTTTCAACTTCTATAATATGAGCACCATGAAAAAAACAACCACAACTACATGAATTGCTATCACTGAACAAGATCTTTCTCTTTAGGTGAATGCATTTTGGACCCTTTGAAAGTGAATGCCTTGTAGAAAAAACACAACAAAAGTTTCTATGAAACTCAAGTAAAATACGTTAAAATAATCAAGGAAATGTGTTACAATTCATGAGTCACTATGAAATTAACCAGAGAGCTCACACATTTCAGCATCAAACAGCCAGGCTGAGTTAGAATCCTAGGTCTGGTATTTTAGTGTAGCTTTGAGAAAATTGATATTATTTGAGTCTCAATCTTATATGAGAAAAATAAATGGAGAGGAAAACATCAGCCATCACCATTTCCACTTCTAAGCAGATGCCCAAAGGAAATGAAAACAAGATGGGCACAGATATTTTCACATGAATACTAGCTCTGCCATTAAACCCGAGTTTTGATTGCTTATACCAGCATTATTCACAACAGTCAGAGGGAAACAGTTCAAATACTCATCCATCAGTGAACAAATGAAATGTGGTTATAGATGGTCTTGCCTTGCAAGTCCAGAATACATCTAGTACTCCTAACCTACCCAATATCATAGCTTAGCCTAGCCTACCCTACACATGCTCAGAGCATGTACCTTACAGAGGGCAAAATTGTTTAACCTGAAATGTATTTTATAACAAAGTGATGAATAGCAAATTAATTTATTGAGAGCATAAAAATTCAAATTTCAGAGGATGGTTCCTACTGAAACTGCATCATAATGTCAAAAAATCAAGTTGAATCATCATAACTTGCCAACTATATACATGCAATGGAATATTTATCAGCCTTAAAACAAATGAAATTCAGATGCATGTAACAGGATGGAAAACACAATTCCATGAAATAAGGGATAGACAAAAAAGGAAAAGCATTGCGTGTTTCCGGTCATATAAAGTAACTAAAGTAGGCAAATTTCTAGAGAGAGGAGGTAGCACTAAGGTAATGAGGAGCTGGCGGTAGGGGAGGCTGTGTACGAAGTTTCCATTTGGGGTGGTTAAATAGTTCTTGAGGTGATATTCATGATGGGTTAATGTTACTGAATTTTACACTAATGAATACAGTGATCCCTCACCCAGCATGGGAGTCACATTCCAGAGACTCCTGCGATAGGTGAAAATCCACAAAAGTAGCAGCATTATATTTATTTTATTATTTATACGCATTTTAAGGCTTTATAAACCCTTCCCGCACTCCTATAAGCCTTTCCCACTCTCTTAGTAACCTTTCCCACACTCCTATAAACATTTCACATGCTCCTAAACACTTTCTACACCCTTAAATCTACCTAATTTATAACAACATGTAAACGTCTACCTGTGTACTCACTGGTGAAGAATACTACAACGTGAATGATGAAGATCGTGAAAAGTGCTGTGCAGTACTGATGGCGGTGAAGGTGATGAAGATGAGATAAATGTACTGCACAGACAAGAAGTGCAAGGAGAGATGCTGAACATCTGGGCACAGTGCGGGAGAGCAAACAGACTAATGCAACGGTCACTAAGCCAATCAGGGCCCAGGATATAGAACACAATGCTGTGGTTGGTCGCCTTCCATTCTATCAGCCAATAAGGTGCCGTGGACAGTCTCACTGTGGCAAATTTGCGCAAGCGGTAGTGGCGTACTGCGCTTCCATTGTGTACAGTGTTGTATTCAACCGCTGATGAAATACATACTGTATTTTATTTCAATTTAATATTCTTTTAATATGCTTGAAATAACATTTTTTATATTTTCATAGTTTTAAATTTTTTAGGCTAAAGTAATTAAAATCATAAATATTATGTAAATACCTACATACCGCAAAGTCCCACAAAATAGCAAAAACTCCATGATACAGAATTAGATATACTTTTTTAAAAACCCACGATACAGTGAAGCTGCAGTAAGTAAACCATGATATAGTAAGAGACAACTGTAGTTAAAACAGAAAGTTTATGTAATGCATATTTTACACAACGATAAAAGCAATGCCTCGTAAAGTTGTGAAGATAAATTAGTTTACATATAAATAATACCCGGCAGAAACAGGCATCTGATGACTGTAACTTGGAACATATCCTCCACTAGTATCCCTTTCTCTTCTGGGCAATAGTATACACACTTTTAAGTCATGTTGGGTTAAATCATTTTGGCAAAGGAAAGATAAGAGGAACTAGAGGGGCAGAGTTACTGCCTTGTTGAGAAACATAATCCCAAATATTTTGACCAGAGAACTCCTGGCCTTTTCATTAGACCAAAATGGCTAACTTCCCAATAAACTGTCTAAACTCCATCTTCATATCATGGATTTCAGTGCTGTTACAAAGTTGTAAGCAGCAGTTAAGGTTTTACCCTTCCCCAAAGAAGGCGCATTCTTTATCCCATTAGAGCAACATTTAAAATGATACAGTCACTCACTGGTATAGACCAAAAAATTTAATGAGCATTAAATCTGCAGTGTACATGACGACGCAAGACTTACCTTATGAAGTCTCTGTCCCCAGGAAATTGACAAAGACAAGAGATGAATATAACAGTCCCTTCTGGAACCTGAAAGTCCTCAGAAATGTGATCTCCAAAGGCTATCCACACCACAAGAGACATTTGTGTTGTTTCCATTTTCATTAAACTGCATGTCCAGTTACCTCCTCTCTTAGTTCTTCTATGACTCCTAACTGTTCCTTGAAATACATGTATGTAAGGTTTTGTATCTATACATATATACGTACATATACATACATATGTATGTATATATACGTTTGTGTACATATATATACGTGTGTGTGTGTGTGTGTGTGTGTGTGTGTGTGTGTGTGTGTGTGTATTGTGTGCAAACCCTCGCATACAGCAATGTATTAACCTAAATGTACACACACAAAGTGAGGAGGGCAGGGGAAAGGCCGAGAGAGGGCCTAAGAGAGAACTCTGCTGCAGTCTCTGCTACTCTTCTTCCAGGGTTTCACTTGCGAAGCGAATGATTTACATGAATGTTCACAAATCCTCCCCCCAGATGCTTTACAGCATCATCACTCTTCCCTTTAACATTCACCAACAGTCTCTCTTATTATAGAATTTGTTGTATTTTAGAATTATAGTGGCGCTTTGGGTTTGTGACGTTACCGGGTTCCTGCTGTATCTCACAGCCCACCTGAATCTACTGCTGTTTGTACTCTCTGCCCCGTGCTGTCTGTCTGTCTCTCACAGCACCAGGCAGGGCCCCGCTCACCTCAGCCAGCTCCCCTGTGCACAACTCCTCTTTCTTCTTCTACATCCAAACCGTGCTGTTCCCCAAGACATACTCATTAACTTGTGCAATTTCCTCTCTACCTCCTTGTCCTTAAAAAGCCAATTTACAAAGGACCAGGACCTTTCAAGTCATACTGTCAATTTGTGTCCTTCAGCATAATCTCCAAAATTGCCCCACCCGTAGCCTAGTGAATATTTTCATTCACATTTCTTGTCCACCTTAAAATCAATATGTTAAAATACAATTCACTGGTTTTCCCCACCTCTTTCTACAAAATTTATTTCTATAACTCATTAATTCACCAACTTCATTGCCCAAGAAATTGGTATTAAAACCACCACTGAGTCATCTCTAATCTATCTATCAATACATCTATATACTAGTACCAAATTCCCAGTGACTCCAGATTCATCATATCATAGTTCTACACTTTAATGGCCTTTGGTTATTTTCTCTGATTTCAGTCTTTTTTAAATGTCAAGACCATAATGAACAAACAACAAAAAATGCTCATAAAAACTGAAATCTATCCATCAGTCTTATGCCTTCCAAACCAAATATAAACTTTTGTATCCAATTGAAACTTACTGTAAACTGAACCACTCTGCCATTTCTAGGATATAATTCACATTCTGTTAGCTAGTTCACCACATCACTACCTGTTTATCCTTCACCATATGTCTTGGTTACATTTTTCTCGTTGCTCAGACAAAATACCCAACGCCCAAAATGAAAGAAGGAAAGGTTATTTAGCTTACAGTTTGTGGAGGTTTCAGCCCATACTTGGCTGTTTCTGAGGTACAGTGCCACATGGCAGAGGGCAAACATTTATGGCAGCAGAGCACAGCAAAGGCAACCAGCAAAAGGGAGGAATGGTGGCAAGCAGCCTCTTTCTACCTCCCTTACATTGCAAACAGACTACCCCCACCCAGGGGGCATGCAGCACTCACACAATTTCCATGCCCTTCTCTCCCAGAGGCTCAGGATATATAGAAAGTAAACACCCTGGCTTCCTACTGAGTCACTCAGCCAAACCTTTAGACTCCCCAAGTTCACACAATGTGTCAACCATAACATTCCACCCCTTGTCATCTTAGCAACCAGACACATTTCTTTAAACCAGTCCCCAGATACAAGGACATTATATTACATTGTAACTATAACATTTCACCTCCTAAAGACTCATGCACATCCCAAGAGTTGCCAAAGTCCTAACAGTTTCAGCATTGCTGAAAAGTTCAATTTCCAAGTCTCCTCCAAGATATAAGGCAAACTCTAGTTACAAGCCCCCATATAAATGAAAAGTTAAACACTTCCAAAATCTAATGGCACAAAATAAACATTACCATTCCCAAAGGCACCAACAGGGGAATACAGAGCATTGGGACCAAAGCAAGTCCAAAATCCAGCAGGGCTAACATTGTGTCCTGTAATTCCACATCCAGCATCTGAAGCAACATGTGGCACATTGTGAGCTCCAAAGGGCTTGCACGAGTCTACCCCTATGGCACTTTTGGTGCTTACAGCTCCTAGGGCTTTTCTCTTGGGCCCCCTTGGCTCCCTCCTTGCAGCTTTCCTCAGATTATCCATGTTCCTGGCTTTTCTAAACTTCTGAGGTCTCCAGGGAACATTTTGCCTCACACACTGCCCTCTTAGGGGCACACTTCCTGGCCTCCCAGGCCTTCTGAAATCTGGGTGGAAGCCTCTTTAACCTCAGAACTCTTCCATTCTCCATGCACCTAAAGCCAGGGCCACGTGGATGATGCCAAGGTCTGCTGCCACCTGGAGCAGTAGCCAAACTTTCCTCTCTCTTGGCCACAGGGGTGAAGTGCCTGGATCACTGCGCACACTGAATCCAATTCTGATGAACAAATTCTCTATGCTGCCTCCATACTGGAACCTGGTGCAGCAACCACTGCCATTCTGGAACATGGTGCTCTGTGGTTTCCTTCTCATGGCAAGATCTTTCATCTTTACAGTTTTGAGGCTGCAAAGGGTGGAGACTTGCTGCTGCTTGTGATGCCCTCAGGCCATCTTTTCCATTCTCTTGCTCCTTCTCAGCAATAGAGATCTCCTCAGCCTTATCTTTGCAACCCACAGTTTTACTGGAGCTTCCTTTATGGCCAAACCCACATTTTAAATCATTCTGCTGGGCTCTTTGCTCTTGATTCTCAATATAAATCTGGCTATAAGCCCCCAACAATAGCCATGCCACTTCCCCAACATTTGACTGCCTTGAAATTTCTTTTGCCAGACCAATCAGTCTGTCTTAGGCAAAGTCTCTGGACATGAGCAAAATGCACACAAACTTTTTGTCAAGTCATAACATATATCATCTGGAGTCCAACAACCAATGCTGTCCTTCTTCCCAACAGAAACCTCCCGAACCTGGTCTTTACTGGCAGGATTTCTATCAGCCTTGGGGCCTTCTGAGCTCTGACTAGAATCTCCCAGACAGAACAGCTGATGGTGTTCTAGAGTCTCTCTTTCAGGCAATATGTCCAAACCTCTCCAAACTCTTCCACAAAATATTTCCAAAGGCTCTTGAACCACATGGTCAGGTATAGTCACTGCAATGATCCTACTCCGCTGGTAACAAATTCCGTCTTGGTTACATTTTTCTTGTCATTCAGACAAAATACCCAAAACCAAAATGAAAGAAGGAAAGGTTTATTTAGCTTACAGTTTGTGGAGGTTTCAGTCCATACTTGGCTAGTTCTGAGGCGGAGTGGCACATGGCAGAGGGCAAACATTTATAGCAGCAGAGCACAGAAGATACAACCAGCAAAAGGGAGGAATGGTGGGCAAGCAGCCTCTTTCTACCTCCCTTACATTGTAAAAAGACTCCCCCTACCCAGGGAGCGGGTAGCACCCACATAATCTCCATGCCCTCCTCTTCCACAGGCTCAGGATGTATACAAAGTAAGCACCCTGGCTTCCTGCTGAGCCACTCATCCAAACCTCTAGACTCCCCAAGTTGACACAACGTATCAACCATAACACCATACTTGCTTCTTCCTATAAATCTCTCTTCTGCCTGGCAGTTTTGCCACCCCGTCAGACTTAGCCAAAAGAAACTTCTATGGAACATTCAAAATAATATCCTAATCCAAAGACACATCTATTTATCTTATTTCTTTGTCTCTGGGATACCTTGTACATGATGATATATCCAAGAATCATTTGCTCCTAATATACTAGCTTCCATTTTGGTATAGTTTGGAATTTTCTTGACTTTTGTTAAAACTTCCTGCTTTGCTACTGCATGCATGACTTGCAAAAATGTGGTCTCTTTCATGAGCACAGTTTGAATTCTTCAGAGAAACATCACTAAACCTTCTCATGATGACAATGGAAAGAGCAGATGAGATAATATCATGGTACGTTAGTGGGCTATTGCTGCGGGAGCAAATTGTCTCAACTTTAATGCCTTAAGACAACACAAATTTATTATCTTACTGTTCTAGAAGTAGAAGTTTAAATAAATAAGCAGGCTTGCAATCGCTTGGAGGCTCGGGGGGGGGGGGAACCCACGGCCCTGCCTCCACCCCTGTCTGGGGGCTGCTGACATGCCTTCGGGCTGACTGACCCCACGTGCCTCCAGCCTGAGTTCCACATGATCAAATTTTCTTCTCTGACTCCTTTCTCCCTCTTCCATTAATAAAAGACATGTGATCACACTGAGCACTTCTCAATATTCCAGGAATCATGTCCACTCAGGATCCTTGGCTTGATCACATGTTCAGAATAGCTCTTACAATGGAAGGTAACATAGAGAATAAGACACCTTCCACCTACTAACTAGTCAGTTCCCATTCATGTCTGCATTATAAATTACATAAAAGCAATCTCAGCCCTTTGCCAGCCTTCCTAATGTCTATTGTAGTGCAATAGTGCAAAGCTAATGACCAATAGCAAATAAAAAGTTTCTAATTTCTATCACACTTTATGCATGTCAGACTTGGTGGCATTAGATTAGTCTCTACTGTCTCTGCTACATGGTCCATTTGTGTTGCCCTTATATTCAGACCCCAAGATTAATAAGAAAATAGTAACAACATATTCCAGTTCATCCCATTATGATAGTCCAAACAATTTAATTTTGTTCCCAGACTTACAGTAGCAACTTTTCTAACACTTACTTGCCCTGACCGCTCAAGATTTTATTTCATAAAAAATATATAATTTGCAGTTTCTTATCCCACCTTAGGGATTTGATAGAGAACACATCTGTATTTCTTCACATGAAAATAGAATTCATACTACAAGTAGGAGTTTTCTATAAGCTAACATTTTGGAAAATAAATATCTGCAGAGTAATGACTCTTTAAGGGAATAAGTTCTGTTTGTTTTGTTCTTAAGCTTCACATTGCTGCAGCTCTTTGCCCAGAAAAAACTAAAATAAAACTTCATCTTCATTCTCAAATAGTGAAAATACTCTTCCTTTGGGGTAAATAAACATAAACTAATTCTACACTTCCAAGGAGAAAATCCTTGGGTTAGAATTTGAGTTTCTTCTTTTCCCCGACACCTTAATGACATATACTTTCTTAGGCCATTTCAAGGTTTGTTGGTTGTCAGTTGAGTCTTACACATTATCTTTAAATCATAGGGTTTCACTGCAGTGATCTGCATGGTCACAGCACAGAAAAATAAGCCTTAAATCGATCACCAACATTATATCACAGGTGTCATTTTAAAATCAAGAGTTCAAGCCTGTGCATTCAGCTCTGCAATACCTTCCAGCTGGAAGGGCTGTTCCAGAGTAGCAGTGTTCCCTGTGCCCAATGAACTTCACATTCAGAGATTAG
Organism: Dinomys branickii; assembly: GCA_004027595.1. NCBI lineage: Eukaryota > Metazoa > Chordata > Mammalia > Rodentia > Dinomyidae > Dinomys > Dinomys branickii. The sequence continues at coordinate 198,305 of PVLD010000324.1, read as the reverse complement.
CAGAAGATAATGTGCCACACTTTGACCTTCACAGACCTTACTTGATAGAGGTGTATTTCTAACGTTGTTTGAATGTACTTTTCTGAATTAAATTAAAACTTGTTCCAATTCCAAGTCTTTTTCTTCAACCAGAATGTTACCCATCTCCATTTCCCATTACCAGGGGTTAGTACCTCCTGAAGAAAGTGGCCTACACAGCTGGAAACTTTCACAAGTGAGGTGGGGTATGCAGCTCAAAAGTGGAAGGCAGGCACAGCACACACAAGGCTCTGGGTTCTGTGCCCAGCACCAAAATAAATAAAAATAAAACTTTCTTAGGCAACACCAGGGAAGCATTTGCCCAAGTTTTGCCAACACGCCTAAATTCCAGATTCCCTAAAACTCTTCATTTAGGGAAATGAAGTTCTGGAGACTATTCTATGTTACGCAAAAACAGCAAAAATAATGCAAAATTCTAGGGTACTTAGATTACAGAAACCTCAACCATTTCACTATAGAGAACATCAAATTTGTACACTATAAAATGAAACAATATCTTTCACAACCCTTTCCCTATAAATACATCATTATTTTCTATCACTGCTACATAATTTTAAACTTTTAAATAAATTCTCACTCTGAATTAATTTAAAAACAACTGCACACCTGCTGTGAATGGCCCTATGTACTTGTACTGAGAGATGTGCCCGGGAGCTCTGCCTGCTAAGCACTGCATATAAAAAATAGAGTGCAGGAAGAGAATCCAGAGAAATTGTATTTTAGAATTCTGCTGCTGTCTAGATCGAATCTCCTGTGTAGAGAAGCCATAGATATGGAGGAACTATACACTGAAAATACGGAAAACAGAAAGAGTGGGTCAACTTTCCTATGTTATCCATGTTGGAACGGTCTATAAGGCACTGAAAAGGGCAGACTAAATACAGTGCTACCTCAATTCACAGATGCTTTTCTTTGCAATCAATTGGCCTCACAAATAGGAGTGTTTGGCAAAATTTTCGGGATTCTTTTTGTTAATTCTGCATCAGGTAAGGAACACGACCAGGTCCAACATTCCAGCACACACACAAATGTGGCCATCTTTTCCATAACTGTGAAATGGATTAAGTTCTTAAACCAAAGTATTACTGTATGTTCTAACACATTTCCACCAGAATCTCCATTAAAAATACAAGAGAAAATGCATCTGTACACAAAGGAATCTGAAAAGGTACAGCAGTACCTTTGTTTAAAATCAGAAGCATGAAATATCTGTCCCTCAGCCTGTGGTCCTGGAGAGCAGGAATGTGCAGGACAAGGGAATTCCTGGAGAAAGACCGGAGAGTGCTCTACTGCCCCTGCTTGGGTGCACTGCTTTTCAAGGCCAGGACGGCTTCTGCAGCAGTGCACCAGCCCCTGTCGGCCCTGCCACTGACTGCTTCCCTCCCAACCATAGCCAATTTCTCTATCATAAATACAGCCAGAGGAGAAGGAGTTTGTTGAGTTTATTTTAAGTAAATGTTTCCAAAGAGAAAAGTGAGATATAAACTGTATTTGCTTTATATTTGCTTTCCCATTTCTCCTCCCTTCCCTTTTTTCTTTTCCCTCTATCTCTGGTTTCTCTGTCTTAGACACACAGACTTATAGACTTTTTTCCTATACTTATTTTTCCCTGATGTCAAGGGAAGTAAGAGCCACACTCACGTTTGCAGTCACAGGGCCCTACAGGGGCAATGAGATGTCTTTGGATAAGTCATACATTTCTTTAAAGCTCTCAGAGCCCTTCCTTGGTAGGAAGCTCAGTAGATGGAAAGTACATATGACAAGAGATAGAACCACATATTCGCGGTGAAATGGATTTTCAAAGCAGGACAGGGGGAGCCTACATTTCAGCCCTGATAGTTAAATTCTTGGGCCTTTGAAAAAATTATTTACCTTCTAAAAAACTCAGGTTTATCTTGGATAAAGTAAAGACAATGAATCTCACCTTGTAAGACGATTGTGAGTTATGCTAAAGATGACAGTGTCTCCATCTAGTCTCTAGAACTCACCATCTGACACGCAGTAACCACTCAGTACATTTTATGAAGAAAACAAGTAAGCAAATGCAAGTTAGGTTAAACTTGTAAAATCTGTTCACTCCCCTTTCTGCCTTGGTAAGTAAAGTAAGTGGGGCCTCAGGGTTTACCTCATTCTCTGCATCATCACCCTAAAGCAGAGAAGGAGGTACCAGTGGGCTGGTACTATGTTAAATGCCCAGCCCAGAACCTACCCTTTCCTCCTGCCTTTCTTCATTCCCCCTCCCCTCTTCCCTGTTTCCTTCCTTCTTTCATGAAATCTACACTAAGCAACTCCTGTGATTAATGATGCCATGTGTTTGCAATAGAAAAACAAATATACAGTTGATACATGAACAAAGTTGTAGGTTAGTGGAGAAAGGAAAGAAACCAAACAGTTGTGAAATGGAAAATTACTGTCAAGACGGGTAGGCTTAGGTGTTATTAGAGTATCAGAGAAAGGCAGGTGAGTCCCAGTGCAGGTCTAAGGAAGTCTTGCAGTTCTGCTTAAGGCAAGCCTAGGCCAAGCATGTAGACTTCCAAAACGCTTGCAGACACAGCACGTGCAACTCGGATTAAAATAAAGTCTCCTGAAGGCTGCCGCTACATGAGATGCTACTTTCTCACTTGGTTTACTGAGTACCAGAACCTCACCTGTCAGTTCAGTCTTCCCAGCTGTACTGGTTACTTTTCTCTCATTGCTAAAACAAAATACCTGACACCCAGAATTAAGGAAGGAAAGGTTTATTTAGCTCACAGTCTGTGGAGGTTTCAGTCTATAATCAACTGGCTCCAAGGCAGAGTGGCACATGGAGGAGGGCAACAGTTCATGGCAGTGGGAGATAGCAAGAGCAACAAGAGCAAAAGCAGGGGAGCGGTGGCAAGCAGGCTCTTCCCCTCCCTTATATTGTATGCAAACTATCCATCCCAGGGAGGGTGTAGCACTCACATCCATAATTTCAACACTGGACCATGACTGCATGAGGCTTTGCAGGGGACACATGTAGACCCAAACCATCACACCAGCTCAGGTAGCCAAGTATGAAAACACATACAAACTCACTCACACACTCATACACCTTTCTTTTAAATTCAGATATTTATAAAGTCTACAAAATGTTCTATAAAGCATGACTATGTTCTTTCTGTGGAAGGAGAATAGCCTACGTTTTACTGGAAAGCTAAATTAGGCAAACTAATAAAACAAATGGCAGAACATTTACAGTATGAGCCTAATAATAAATTAAACTTCTCTCCTGTCTAAGCAATTTATGACAATCCTGAGTAGAACAATATTTTAGCATGCTTTCAATTTCTCTTCTTGCACCATCCACATTCCTCGGCCCCACACTTTTACTTTGTTCTTTTATTTGCCATCTTAAGCTGAGGTTACTGTCTGGTATTGTAGTTGTTAATATCATGTAAAGAGTTTTCAATTCTTGCATATTGTAGTCGTTGTTTTCTCAGTGTTATATTCATAGGAGCCAGAACTGCACACTCAGTGAGCATCTGCCATCTAAGAAGACAGGTATGCCTTTCTGAAGTACTGAATCCTGTAGAAATGTTGCTGGCTCTGTGCAGTCTTCTTTCTCTGTGCATCTCTCTAATCTAGTTTCTGCACTGTGTGAGTAGGAAGGATTACATTATTTTTCTTCATGGTTTAAAGAAGTATGTCTGGACTGGAATCCAAGCCGAGAAAGGTGGCCTCACTGGGCTGATGCATGGCTGCTTTTATTGAATACTTTAGGGGGGCCTGGAGTGTAACTTTCTAAAGCCACCGCTCAGCGGGATACCCAAGAATATGAGAGAAAAGTCAAGCACAGACTGGCTGGGAGCTTCGGGATATTCATTACACACAGGTGGGGAGGGGTGCACAGAGACAAAGGTAAAGGGATGGAGAAGGTGAGGAGATGAATTCTCAAGGGCCTTGTCAGTTGGGTGGACCACCAGGTCTGGTAGAACACAAACTAATTCAACACGAAGCTCTCCTCTGGATTTTGACAAATTACTTAAAACTTGTAATATCCCCTCCCCTAAGATTTAGTGAAATAGGGATATGCTGGCATTTCTAATAAACATAAAGCTTAGCATCAAAATCTCTGATGAGTTATTTGACACAGTATATCAGAAATAATGAAAGCTGCATACACTGATGGAAGTGGCTCCTTTTGAGGGCTTTCTGTTAAGAGAAAGAACAAAGATGGACAAAAATATCTGAAAAAAAAAGATGCTGAGCACGTTCATTACATGAGGACTAAAAATAATAAAACATGTTGAAAAACGCAAGTAGTTAATAGTGGTCTTGATTCCCTAAAGTATAATTTGTCTATGTAAAAGGAAATAATGCAAGGTACCAATGGAGGTGGAAAAAGCCTCGCTTTTTGTAATGTAAAAAGCACAAATATACATATAGCTCATCAACTAAGAGGCAGAATATTTGTAGTATTACTGTTTCATGCAGGGAAAAATTATGCAAAAGATATTGAGAAGCTCCTTTGCAAAATAATAATGAGCAAAAAGAATAAGAAATACAGCTTAGAATATTTATTGATGAGGAAAATATCCCTCATAAATAATTGCAATAGCCGCAGAAAGCATTGGTGCTGTCACAACAATAGCTAATCAAATGGGGCCACGGTTCTGTGCATCACGGGAACAATGTGGTTTAATTCACAGACCATACTCATGAAATAAGTGTCATTATTCTCACTTTATAAGTAAGGACATGAAACATTAGAAAGACTATTACTTCCTCAGATGAGGAAACTAGCAATCAAAATAGAGTTACAAAGTTTATTTGATGTAACATAGCAGTAAGAGATTCAGACGCTGGGTCTAGGTCTAGTTCACAAACTCAGCTATCATATAGTTACAAGTGGTATAATTACATGTGTACATATGTGTACACAGACACGCACATACACATACATGAATGAATGAAAATACAGAAACCAGTGCAATCTGTGTGAATTTAAGCATTTATTTAGCTTCTCTATTACCAGATGTTCTGCATAGTATATGTATTATTTTAATAATAAAAAGAACAGTAAACCTATATAAATAATAAATATTGCCCTCAAGAAGGAGACAGAGACATAAAATTCAATAGCTACAACATAACTGGAATTAATTCTCCTACCTGTATTCCTTGGGCAAGTTCCCCCAAATTTTTAAGACCCAGCTAATAAATAGAAATGAGAACGTCTCTATGAGAATGAACGTGAAGACTACCAAATAGTGAAAGAAAAGTAAATCTCCATTTCCCTCCGAGTCCCTGCAAGCAACTGGTGCCAAAGATTCGGAATTGGCGACCCAGGGAAGACAGGGGCACGCAGGTATGAAAGTGACCCTGAATGCCTGGCTATAGGGTTGGCACCAAACCTACAAAAATTTCTCTCAAATTATTAATTCCACAAGGCAGTTTCCTCCATTTTCTTTTTTCCTTTCCTTTTCTTCCTTATCTTTGCTTTCAACCCTCCATTTTAAGAGAAGAGCCTAAGAGATTTTTTTTAAGTTAACCTCTGGGCTCATACTAAGTCAATTTTTCCTTCCCTGCTTTCTGTAAAGCTTGCTAGACATACTCTGTGCTCAGAACTTTAGTAGGGAAAATAGTACATTCTACTGCTTTCCTGCAGAATTCCGAGCAGGCTGGCACCTGCCTTGTTGGATTAATAAGCAGGTAAAGGTTTTATCCAAGCACACGCCTCCCTTCCCCTCTCCTCACCCACCTTGAGGAAGCGCTGGAGCCAGACAGGCCCTGGTCCAAGCTCCTGGGAAAGGCCTACTCCCTGTAGGGACCTCCACTTGCTGTGGCCCTTGTTGGGCAGATGGAGTCTAGAAGGCATGATTGACAAACACGTTTAAAAATAGAAGGTGATTGTTCCTCCATGCCCAACCATTACTCAACATCACAGATAGGCCTGCTGCAGCCCCACAGAAGGGCTATAGCTTATGAATTTAACACATTGAAGAAATGGAAGATTATTAAGAAATCATCAAGTGCCAGTGTGGCAGCAGAATCTAGAAAATATTTACCAGCCACCTTTCACAAGTAAAGTTTCCACATGCTGGGAAGAAAGGCTGAGAGTCACCTTGCCTTCTTCAAGCAGTGTAGCTTCCCAGTTTCCTGAGGTAAAGGGCTGTACCACAGAACCAATTGCAAACTAGCTAAGCTGCACCTCATCAGAACCCAACTGCTTTCCTCCCTGGGCCTGACTTGAGCAAACACAGTCACCCTGGGTGCTGTTGTGCTTCTCACCCTGCATGTGCCAGGTGGTGCACTGAGCATTTGCTCTACAAGCCTTCTTAAATCCCCACAGTGAGCACACCAGTAGGTATCAGCTTCCTAATGATAGCTGCAGAAACTAAGGATCAGACATATAAAGATAACAGGGTTTGTAAGAGAAAGAGGCAAAATTTATATCCAGGGCTGGCTACTCCAAGTTCTAAGCTTGTTCTACAGAACCACACTCATCTTCAGGTCACTGGAATCCATATGGCTCCGTCCAGGGCACCTCACAGCCTCATCATGACTATTCCAGCCCTACTTTACCACCTTTTCTATCTCCAAGATGTGGCCATAGGACATAAGGAGTAGAGATGGGAGAAGACCTTTCTTCTCCAGATGAGCAGCAGCTTCAAGTTTTGAAGAATTAACTGTGATCACCACATAATATTTGGTAAAAGAAAAAATATAGGTGGACCTATTTGACATAGAAGAAGAAATGTAACAAGAACAAAGAACAAAAGCAGGAAGAGTTTTTCATGAGGACTGAGTTAACTCTAACCTCACCATATATATCCTCTTGCACAGCAGACATTATTGGTGCACAAACTATTAGAGGTTTAAGAAGACATGAGACACCCCACCAGGGAAAACAGGGTCAGATTTGAGTCATAAAAATCTCTCCTTCGTGGCTTACTTTTTTATTGCCTATTTTTTAAGGCTTTCTATCTGTGAAGCAAGACCTGGGTCCATTTATCAGAGTAGGTTAAGGAAGTGAGAATGGTCACCACAAAAAGGAAAGGAGTAACAGAAACTTTTATGGGCTCAAAAACCTTTGCCATGTCAGTTTTTAGAAAGTTACAAGGGGGCAGCTGTGTGTGATTTCTCCTTTAGGCTTGTCTGCATCACCCTTGACCAATGAGCGTGACTTTTCACATTGTGATGCTCCTGTCCTAGTTTACCATCTGGGGAACATATCTGCTGTTTATCACAGCTGAGGAGCACTGTTATTCACGGCTAACAGTATCCGAGTGTTCAGTGCATGTTGTTCAGGATGGTGAATGTCTGACATCATTACATAACTTACTCTCCCAACAGCCTTCGGGTGGACATTGTCACTGTGTTCACCTGTTTCGATCTCCTTTCCCGCTGCTGAGAGCAGACACGTAAGAGCTACAGTTTAAAGGCACAAAGGGTCAATCTGGCCCACAATGTCAGAGGCTTCAGTCCACGGGAGCTGGCTCCAAGAGAAAGAACATGGCAGAAAGGAATGTTGGAGTGACGCTGCTCCCTTTATGGCGGCCTGGAAATGGAGTAGGAGGACAGCACCGGGGGAGAAAGGGCTGGGGATCGGATGTGGGCCTGAAAGTCACGCCTCTCTGACGCATGCAGGCATGGTCAGGGGCATACTTGGTGAATGCAATGGGTATCTCAAAGTAAGCAAGTTGGCAGCACAACGAAACATCACCCTCTACACTGATGAAATGATCTTCAGGGACTTCAAGTAGTGTACACAGGGTTGAGCATGAGGAGCTGAACCCAGGTCTGCCCTGCTACAGGCCACATTCTTAACAACCATTCAGTGGATAGCTTCCTGACTTTAATATTCTAAACACCCGCTAACTAGATGTCAATAGAATACACAATTACTCTGAAATACATATCTTCCATGTCATTTAGGAAAAGAATGTATAACAACTAAAAGTGTAACAAAATTTATAAAGCAAACAAAAATACATTATAATTTTTAGAAGCTATGGAGGTCTTTTTAAAAACATTACAAAGATTTTGCAAGGATCATAAAGTAATAGAGGCAAAGAAAAATTCTTCCCAGAAGAGAACGACCCAGTTTTAAAAAGAAAGAGCTACTTCCAAATTAATGGGTAGGTTTGATGCATTTCTAATCAAAAGTCCAATAAGAATATTTAGAAAGGAGATAAAAGAAAGATCCAGAAGCTCACCTGGTTGGAAAAACTAATTAAAAGGAATTAAAAATTTTGCCTCAAAGAATTAGACAAAAATATACTCCTCTGCTAGCTACTTGACATTAATATTTACTTAGACTCTCAATGTCTCTGCTTTCTTTCCTGTGCGTGTGGGTTATAATAGCACCCACTACTATGAATTACTGTGTACAGTAATCAACATTATTGTGACCTTAATAAGCAGATTTCCTCCAGTGGCTTATGTAAAATAATGCTTCTAGACCGACTACTGCAGACTAAGGGCTCAGGGAAGGCTTGTGGTGATTGCTGCCATTATTTTTACAGCTTAACGCTCTGCACTGATTTGCCCAAGGAACACATTAGCTGAACACGTACTATATGCTCAGCTGCTGCTTGATGCTAGGTAAATGAAGTGAGGAAGGGCTGCATTCCGCACAGAGGCTAGGCTGGGAGCTGGAGACAATAAGTAAGTATACTGCTAAATGCACAAGAACCAGGGATGTTCCTAAATCTTAGAGAAATAAAGCTAGGTCACATGATCAGTTTTGTGAGGACCAGGCTCCAGGACAGAGTGCTCCAGGAGACCTCTTTGAAGGTCTTGGGAGCGATGAAGATCAGCCTCAGGAAGATCTGGGAGGAGATTCCCAAGCAGGAGAAACAAACGTCAAGACCCTGAGGGGACAGACAGAACTACCTGCGAACAACAATTGTGGAGAAAATGCAGAAGATTCAGAGGGCTGGCAAGACAGGCAAGAACCAGGTGATGGAAGCCCCAGAAAGACAGGCAGGAGCTCTTGGATGGGGAGATCACAGCCGACCCTCACTTTGCGCCACATGGTGAGATTAGTTTCAGGAAGAGAAAGGGTTAAATAGAAAATATGATAAGCACTGTAAGACAATGTAATGATTCTTCACCCTGCCCTAGAGTAATGAAAACCTTCACAAGCCTAACATTACAGGCAGAAATCAGAAAGGCATATAGATACATGTGAATATATGATGCCTTAATATTCTCCTGCATTAAAGAAGACCCTAAAAAAGTGAACTTTTAATAAGAATGTTAAAAAGTATACAACAGGGCTGGGGATATAGCTCAGTGGAATAAGCGCTTGCCTAGCAAGTGCAGGGTCCTGAGTTCGATCCCCAGTACCGCAAAAAAAAAAAAAAAAAACACTCCCAAAAAGTATACAACAAAGCTCTGCAAAGCGTGTGCAGCTTATTTAACAGAGTATTAAAACTGTTGATAATTTTTGAGATTGAAACTATAAAAATATGCAGATTCAAATAAAAATACACAAATGCAAAACACAAAGATACCAACTAATAAGTAAATAGCAAATAAGAAAAGGGAACTATTGATGGCCAGTCACCATAAAGAGAGGAAATACTGTTGCTAGTAATTAAAGAAATGCAAAAGTGAAAAAGCAAATACAACTTCCAGGTGATTAAATCCATAAATTCAATAGAGAATTACAAATTCAGTGTCGATGAATGTCAATTATGCTGCCCAGTGGGATGTGCATTCCCATCAAGAGTTCTAGAAACTGGAAATGAATGCAAACTGCAGTACAGAGTGTGAATGTAAACTAGCAGGACCTCTGTGGCGGGTCGGAAACATCAAAATCTATGCGTTTTTAACCCATTAACTGCTCTTCTGGAAATCTAGATTGACAAGTGATTGAACACATCGGCAAGTACTTGTTCTCAAAGCAACTGACTCCATGGCACACTATTAAGCAAACAAAGCAAAGCGCAAAACTGTATGCTGAATGAATAGAACTGTGTAAAATGAAGAAATAAAAGAAAAAGAAATTTCACCCATTGCCTTGGAGTGCGGACTAGGGTTGCAGTTTTTGTCTCTTTAGATTGTTTTGACATTTCACCATTTTGAAAATGAGGACGCACGTTAGCTTTAGCATACGCAAGATTGCTACTTAACGAAAGAGTGTCGTATATACCAGATTCTCTTCCACTCTACAATTTTCCAGCTCTTTCTTCGCTATCATCATCCTCTGTTGCGTAGTGTTTTGATCTCTCTTATTCTTCACCAAACAACCGCTATCAAGCAAATATAAATCAACACAGAAACCTTTTCTGTGCTGTGCCAGCAACATTGCATAAGCGTATAGCTAGATATACAAATGGATATGTCCTACAGATAATTTTATAAGGCTGGCAGAATATATAAGCTAAAATAATTATAGTGGTATATTGTGAAGATATCTGCGTCTCTCTGTCTGCACAGACATAGGTACAGTAACCATTATTTTCCACTCAAACCATGAATACGTAGCCTCCTCATGAGAGTAAAGCAGCCAGTGAACAAGTGAGTGATGAAACATCTTGAAGACCAAACGGTAGGGTGACGGGTGATCGAGGCATTGGTGTTCCTATCACTGCCCTTACCAGACATGAAAATGTGTGCTTACCTCACAGTGAAATATCTAAGAAGATGCACACAGGTTGCTTTGCTCGGAGCAGAGCTAAAATCATACACTCCCTGAAGACTCGTCCTCCCTAAGAAGATGCTAAGTTCACCTGAGTTCACCCAAGACAGCATCCTTTACTCCATGAAACAGACAAAAATGTGCATGGGTAGGGGCAAACAAATGAGCCTAGAGAATTCCTGGGTGTCAGGGATGGTTGGGGGTCCCAAGGCTGCCAAGCTGGTCTTTCAGGTCTTGCAGTAAAGAAGGAGGATAGTTTACAACAAAGAAACCTGATCTGACTGAGTCTATTAATTCCCCTGTGGACTGAACAGATCAAGTGCAACTCAGGATTATCTCAACAAACCACCCTGGCAGGTAAACATTTTCTGCAGACAGGCTTTTTCTGGCTATTGAAAAATAAATTGTGTGAACTATGCTAAGGTGATACTGGTAAAAATCAAACAATAAAGCAATATTGTTCTTGTGTACCCAGCTGCCCAGCTGTTGATGGAGACTTGGACAATCTGAAGAGCCTAAATATGCTATTTTAAAAAACCTTTTTGTTTATATTTTCCTGCAGCAGACAATGACTTTACAGTGCTGTTTTTAGCAGCAATAGTTTTTTTCTCCCATTGAACACACATGAAACCTCACTTCACAAGCCTGAAACTTGAAGCATTGCTGGCTGCCATGTGTCAAGGCCCTGCCATTCCACATTCACCTTCCTCATCTTTTCAGGAGACTTTCTGCAGCCTGTGAATGTATGCAGGACACCCTGGGACCCCTACTTTTGAAGAACTACAATGACCAACCCCCCAAATTGATTGATAATGCCTAAGTTTATTCTGAAACTTTATGTGAAACAAGTAGCCACTCATGGTTTTCCCCTGACAGTATTTCTCCTTGGTTGGCAACACAGACTACTAATCTGGACAATTAATCAAGGTGCCCAGCCCTAGCTAATCCAATTGGAGAACTTCTGCCCCATGCTGGGGACACTTGTCTTGGTCCCTCTCTCCAGAGTGAATTCTGACCAGAGGATCTGAAGAGCAAGTTGGGGCGGGCTCTTCCCAGGCCAATGAAGCCCTCCGAGAACCCAGCCCACTGGGGTTAGCACTCAGACCCAGTAGCCATGGTGACTGCTTTCTGCACATGGTAGCCAAGCTTTGTTCTTTGATTTAGAGAATTACCAAAGGATCTTCAAATAAATTCCCTTTTAATCTAAGTTAGCAAGAGTCTGACTGGTGCTTATATAAAAAAAAAAAAACCCAAATGACGTAAACTTTTTTTGTTCAGGAATCAAACTCAGGCAGGCGCTTTTGCCAGTGAGCCATATCCCTGGCCCTAATGCAAACTTTTATACAGCATTTTAGGTTTCATTACTTAATTGGACACCTAGAAAAACCTTTTGAAATTGTATAGGAAAGTACAGTTAACCCTATTTTAAAGAAAAACACTTAATTCTAAGCAATAATCGATGACGGGTTGTTTGATCAATCTTGTATGTCTGTATGTGTTGTCCTGAACACACACTGCGAAGATATCAATATGTAAAGCAGCAACTATTGGTGTTTTTTTGTTGTTGTTGTTGTTGCTGTTGTTGTTGTTTGCCTGTTTTGTTTTTTGTCTTTGGATTTTTGGTTTTTGTGTTTATTCTGTTGTTGAGAGGATTAATTGTCTGACTAAATTTGCATGTCTGTATATGGGTTCATATATTTACACTTCGAAGATATCAATGGATAAAGCAATAACCACTGTTGAGACCATATCACCTTGTCTATAGATTAGTTGTGACTGTACTATTTTTTATGCTAATTGGTGTCTGTTTGTCAATATGTTTTTGTACTT
>PVLD010000324.1:130950-185724 GCA_004027595.1 Dinomys branickii | reverse complement strand
AAAATAAAAAAAAAAGAAAAACAGAGGACTGTATGATTTAATACTCTTGTGGTACCTCGCTTCACAAATTCTTTGTGAGCAATTTGGTTCCTGAACAGAAGCATTTGGCAAAGTTTGTTTTTGTTTGAAAACTCTGCATCTTGTGGCAAACCACCATCTTTCTGGTGGGAACACCAATGTGGCTATCTTTTCCAGAATCATAGAACAAACCAGGTTCATAAACCAAGGTACCACTCTATTATCCAAAGTCACGGACTCGGGGCCCAGTATGACCCTGTGATTCAAATCCAGTCCTCGGCTTTTAGCATATAATTGTTGCTCTGTCATGCTGACTCCTGAGATGACATCTACATTATAGACCGAACCCTCACAGGGAAATATTTTTGTCCAGTTGCCTTGGAGCCTTCAGAAATTTCTGGGCCTTAAGTCAAAAAAGTCAGCTTCCATGGGATAAAAGTTGATAGAGGGTTCACATATTCTCCTATTCAAGGGCATTTATTTTCAGTAGGAAGTTACACTTCTTTCATTCACAGAAGTATCTCTTGAAATTAATGTGCTATAAGAAGATATTATAATTAGGGTGAAAATAATATATTCTATATTTTGTATTTTCAAATATACTGATCCAAATATTTTGTCAGGTATTCTTCAGAGAATATAAAACAGTATTGTTTGATTTCTGTCTGATATTTATGCTTGTATATGACACAAAAAATTACAAATACATAGGAAAATTAATATGCCACTTGGGATATAGCAAACAAATGGAAAAATTGAGATAATTAAATTCCCAGCCTTCAGGAAAGAACTAAATAACCCAGAGCTTAAATTCTCTTGCACCTAGAATCAACAAGGGATGAATTATTATTGCTTTACTGTATTCATCATGCCTACTTGTAAAATACAGTTAACTGAATTATGGAAACAACCCAAGTATCTCTCACCTGTCTGTCCCAACACACACACACACACACACACACACACACACACACACACACCCCACAGCTAGACTTCAAATGGTATCATTGTGAAAAAAAGCACTTTTAAATGTTGATTTCTATTTTTAACAATCTATCCAGAATCACTACCCCTGGCCAATGAAAAGAGTAACTCATCTCCCTACTTCCTCCTCTGTCTTTGGCCTTCAGAGTGTCCCTGGACCACATCTGCGGTGCCAGAAACTCAGGGGTGTCACAAAGCCAGTGGTGAGTCCACATGTCACCACTAACCCAAAGTAACTCTGATGAAACTGTTGGATCTTTTCAAGCCCTGTTCAATCCTATTCAAAGCAAATAAAAACATTATCTATTTTTTCAATTCCTGAAGATTTTCACTTGACTACCAAGGAAGTTAAAGAATATGAATGTAGAAAAACTAGCTATCATCAGACAGAAAGTAGCTGGCACTCAAGTGGAGCTGGAGGACATTTGCCTTATCCTTGAGGAATAACTCAGAAGTCTAGCTCTGGCCTGCCATTTTACTAGGGAAAATTAGTCTCTTAGGGATAGCTCCTGTTAAACATCCTGAGACTTCTATGTAAAACTAGAACTTTGTTACTATGTTATAGAAATATTTTTTTAATGATCCTGAAATTATTCTAAGCTCTCTATATGCTTGAGGGGTGCATCTATATGAATTTAACTTGAGCCTGTATTGCAATAAAGCCATGTTTACATTAATATAATTTGTAGGGGTTCTATATAGTCATTTACTCTTGGGAGCAATAAATCCAATTACTTCTGCACATACCCTTTTCAAAAATTTCTAATAATTTCTAAGAGTGCTGATATCCAAGAGCCATTGCTTGTCTTCAGTGGTTACTCCCCACTTGAAAAGGATACAACCCTTAAGATCTAACCTGATAGCCACTGAAATTGGTATCTATGTGTGCTCGTCCCCAAAAGACCCACTTCCTAGTTTTTGTTAATATCACTGTCACCAAGTGGCCAGCAATGAAGTTGGGCTTCCATGCCCTAGTCTTACGTGGTTGTAGGCAGTCTCCATTAGTTTTGTAAGGTTTCTATGGATTCCTCAGCAAGGATGGTTCTTGGATGTATGGAGAAGAAGTAATGCTGTTGGTGTTCAGCTACATTCAGTATTCCATTAAGAAACTGCAAAATATCTAAGTGTTCTGAAATTTTAATTGGGAAGAAGTTTAAATTCAACCATCTATGAATTTTTCCCCCAGGGTGTCTGCCCTTGTGTCTAAAATGTCCACTGGTCAGTCTTCCTGGGCATGGAATCAGGAGGACCCCTCTTACCAATGTCAGCCCACAATGAGTGAAAGGCTCCCTGGCCAGGACTTTTTAGGCCTCCGTGATGAGCTGCACCCCATTGCTGTTTCCTGAGATTTTCCCTTTATTGGAGCCACCCCAATCCATCAGGCATATTTCACTATCTTCAAACCTTGCAAAACAAGGAGCCAGTCTTGTCTGCTTTCTCTCTAGTAGCTGTTTTTCCCCAGGTAAATTCGTGGATCCAAATAAAGTCAAGCAAGAGTGAAGCCCTCTAATTTTTTCCTGTGGCACCAAGACCTCAAGAGTTAATGGATATTTAAGAAACTGAAACAATTATATGAAAAAAGCTTGAGTGCTAGACTTAGCTAAAATGCTCTCTTACACACGCACACACACACACACACACACACACACACACACACGCACTAGAACACAATGCTTTCATCCACAGAAGGAGATGTTCAAAAACTGCCGAGCTAATGACAATGCCCCAAATGGAAAGCAAGGAGGAAAAAAGGGGTGAGACAGTTACAAAGAGCAAATGAGCAAGCAGGCTGTGTAATGAGCTGTTTGATGGCATCTGGAAATACAATGAGCAACATGAAAAATCATTTAATATCTGGCTGAGAAGGAACTTGAATTCATTGCATACAATCCTCTCATTTCATGGCTGAGAAGACTACAGGTCCAGCCGACTTCCCTAGAGCCATAAGGCTGCTTCAGAGGGCAAGTTTTGTCAGACACTTGACCACCCATCCCTTCATAGTCAGTAACTCTCTTGAAAGCCCATTGTGCTTTTCTCTAGTAGATGAGAAGGGGGAGGGAGAGCAGGAGATCATGTTCACAAATGTGTATAAGCATCAAGGTCTAATTCTTTGAACTGGAATACATAGAAAAGGCCACACTGGATGGCAGTGGTTTGTCCAGACAGTGTGAAGTCACATTTGCAACCTTCAGAAGTAGTGATCATAATGACTCTAATAATTGTTCTCCTGCATTAAATGTATCCCAGTCCGTAGCACCACGTCAAATACTTTATGATTTCTTTCTCAATCTTGTCAGTCCTCATAGTAAACACATTTAGAAATGAGTTCAGGGAGCTTAAGTAATTTATCCAAGGTCATTTGGTTACTAAGAGGTAGAAAAAGTTTCAAGATTGGATCCCAAGCGATTGATGGTACTCTGGAGAAAGAAGGAGGTTAAAGCCAGTTATCCAGAGTAATTAAAGGTTGAATAATGTTGTTCACGCCTTTAGTTCGCCTGAGACTTGTTACATCCTGTTACTGGTCTCCATATCTCCTTCCTGCACGTTCCTTCCACAGGGATCCACTGCACACTGCCACCACATTCACCTTCCTGAGGACTAATTTCTCTGCACCACACTTGCACCCCAAAACCCTTGGTAGCTTCCAACATTTTAGTTGGTCTTCATATCATTACTATTATTAATAGGACTTTCACTGTTTAACAGAATGCTCAGTCTTATATGAGATTTCCATAATATGCCTTCTACAATGCTCTATGTTTATCTACCAGTATCCCACCAGACTGAGTCCCAGTGCCACCTCCTCAGGTGCCTCATAACCATGCATGTGTTTCTTCTTCCCTAAAAATGTGGCAAAAGAAATTTCCCACTAAATGAAAGCAAGATACATTACACAGAGTTCCAAATTCCCTAAGATGAATGTGATCACTATGTGTATTTAAAATGTACCAATAAAATTAATTTTAAAAGGTGAAATAAACCAGGTATGGTGGTGCACGCCCACAATCCCAGCACTCGGGAGGTTGAAGCCAGAGGATCATTGTGAGTTTGAGACCAGTCTGGGCTACAAAATGAGCTCAAGGCCAGCATGAACTACAGACTCTGTCTCAAAAGGAGAACAAAAAAGTGAAATAAACTGGATTGCTGCAATGAAGATTACAAGAGAATGGAAATGCCCACTGGGTAAACTCCTGCCTTGCCAGGCAGCCACGGATATACATAAAGTATGCAAAACCACATCTTTCTCAAAACCAGCCAGATCTTCAGGGCCTTCAGGACCCCCTGCAGAGGCTAAGCAGGCTGGGATCCTGCCTCTGACTGCACAGACACAGTGTTCAGGTGAAATTTGCCTGTGTCACTCTCTACTAATTTATGCAGGAAAGGAAGTGGAAGATGTTGACTGCAAGAGTTAGAAAAACAAGCACAGTAGAATGCTCCAAACATGTTGCTGGACTTGGACAAATCATAAAGTTTAACAGCCTCTCTGGACTGAGTTCTCAGCAGCCAGCGCACAGAAAGGCAATGGCTACCCAAAGTCTGAAAGCACTAGGGAGGGGAAGCCACCATAAAACTACCTCAGGCAGCTTTTTGATCTGTTCACACAGTATTTATTGGCCTTCCTGGCTTCCTATCTTCAGCCATGTAAACATTCTATAAAGGAGAATCTGATCCTGGAGAATTAACTGGACTCTTCGCCATACTCAGACTGTAAATCAAGCAACTGATGGCCTCCAGCTAACAAAGCCATCCAAATGTCCAGCCGTGGCTGAGGCTGTGAAGCAAAGGACACCAGTTTCTGTATGTACAATAACAGCCAAACAAAAGAACAGATTTTTAGGACCACAAGGAGGTATCTGACCATCTAAGGCCTGTGTTTTCAAGCTGGTTTAGTCATGGAGTCCTTGCTTCATAAAAATTTGAGCAGAACCGAACAAAGCTACTCAAGTTATTTATTTATCTTTCTTTGCCAAGGTTATACAGCTAGAACATCAATCAGACTCCCTTTAGAAAACAGATGGTACTTTCAAATTTGGACAACTCAAAGAGTAATTAATCAAGAAGCCTATTTACAAAAGCGTGGGCACAGTTTCCAAAATCATGAAAGGATGGTACAGTACCCTGCAGTTGACTCTTTAGGAATGAGAAGTAAAGCAGAGGAGTTAGTTACATGGACTAGCAATGAGAGAATCAGGCAGAAAGATCACTGCAGGGGAGGCTAGTCTGTAGGTGCAAGACACAGGCAGGCCCGCCAGACCTCACACAGGGACCTAGGGCGATTCCCGCGCCAGCTTCACTCTCCTTTTCTCTGACCAGCTAAGGCTTCCACAGGCTGAAACAAGTGGAAATCAGACAGGAGGGCCTCTCAGTGCATTCTGCAGAGATCAGCCTCGTGGAGCACAGATTGGGGGAAGAGAGGAGACAGTGAGTCCGACGCGGCCACTGAGGCCATCTGCCAGTCAGCTCGAGCTCATGTCAGCTCCAGCATCAGCTAGATATCCCATGGCCACGTCTGTGGTTTTGATCACAGTGGTGTTGTGTGCATCGGGATTCTTTTTATTCACCTCCCTTTGGGGACAAAACTGGTATTAAACTTGATTTCCTCTCCATTACTTCACAAAGACATGTCTGATTGGTGACTGTTCCATGAACTGGAGAACGATGACTTCCACTTTTCAACTTCTCAGGTAATTGCCATATTTTTCTTATTATACGGAAGGCACCATAGTTGTCCTAATCAAAATGGGAAATTGTTTTTATAAGTGCTCAAGTCCAACATTTTAACTCATATATGCTGTGTTAATTTCCAGCACATGAAATGCTTAACATTTGGGGCTAACATGTGGGATTCCATTTGCTCGTACCAATCCCAGAGTAGGCATTGTATTGTTTGATCATAGATCTCCTTCTTACTAACAACAGATACCAACTTTGATTCATTCTCACCACAGTCAAAGACTTCCAAATGATGAGCCAGCACATGAGAAAAAGTCCTTATTCATTCCTATAGTGAAGGCACAAAAAACCTCTGCGAGGATGTAAAAACACAAACCTGAAGCCTCCAACACATAAAATAGCACTTTTAAAGCACTTTCACTGTTAATGATTAATTATTTGATCAAGCTTGTATACCTATATCTGGCAATCTGAGCAACTACTTTATATCTGTTATCTGAGCAAGATAACAGTAAGTAATACAACAGCCATTGCTGATTTCCTATCATCTTGTTTTGAAATTCTGTATCATTTTTGTAGTTTTTGTGTTGTTGTCTTTGTTTCTGTTATTTTGCTTTTGTTCTTTTCTCTTTAAAATAAAAAAATTTAAAAATAAAGCACTTTCATCAGAAGTGAGTCTCTTTTAGAACAGACAAGAGAAAATAAATATGTGTTGAAACAAAATATATGTCTTTACTCTGGGGAAGAAGTCTACCGTTCCTTAAATATGGTAATACACAACATTGGGTGGAGAGTTTTAAACTGGAATATGCAGATGTAATTTCACAGTGAAAAGAATTTACAAAATTCTATTTGATGGACAGTTTAACATTCTCTTAGAGTTACAGAGGGATTTATTTTGTGGGAAACCTGCAAGATGACTTCTCAGCCAAGAAACTCTTCTCCCAGCTAAAAAGGATGTAAACAGAGACAAGAGGAAAAAGGGGGCAAAAGAGGAAGGCAAAAGGAAGATTACGGACTTCACTCAGTAAACAAAGAGCGATGTGAAGGAGACACTGAGCAGGAATTCTCTCCAGGGTGCACCTTTCTTTCATTAGGCCAGGCACAGTGTTTGGACATCACCTGAATACCTTCTCATGAACCTGCGGAACAAACACAAACTCACTGCGGTCTATAGACCTGTAAGATCCCACTTGCTCTACTCACGGCATATTGCATCCATCTAATTTCTCGCAACTCTCTCCCTCCCTCACCTTCTTCCAACTGTAAGTTCCTGAACCTTCCAAAGGCCCCTCTGGCCCTTGCTCAGGACAGCTGTGTACAGCGTTCCCTGTAATGTTTCCACCTTCATCTTTGGCATGATTAGTAACTAACCATTCTTTATAAATCAGAGTAAAGGCCTTTTCTGAATGCTTTTGTTCTGTTTCTACTTATTTTTTTAAAAACCAGACTTTATAGTTGCATCTATCTAATTTATGCCTATTTACCTGTTCCGTGTTTAGCTCGCACAGCGGATATGAGTCCCCTTTTAAGAACAAAACTCTCTCAGTCTTGCTCACCATGGTATCCCCAGAGCCTACTGCAACTATAAGCACACAGTGAAAATGCAACATGTAGTTGTGGAATAAACACATGAACTCTTGAGGAAGTAGCTGCTGTTTCTACAACTCCATCTCCGGAATCTACAAACAGTGAAATTTTATGGAGATTTGACTTACAAGTAGCAATCACTAAAGCATATTGAGCATCTACTTGTTGTGTCCAGATACAATTCTTAGCACGTGTGTGTGTGTGTGTGTGTGTAATTCACAAATGCTAAAAGGAAGATATCTGACCTCTGATGTTTTATCTGCCAGAAAGGAAGTGCAACTAGCCATCTATCTTGGTGTTTTCTGTATGTTAGAGCCCTGCCATCAGATCTCAGAAATGGCCTCCTATGACAATTGTGTCAGAATGATGCCGGTTCCTGGCACCTGTGCTTTGTGGTAACTGTCCCTTTGTGAGTTACTACGGAGCACAGTACTGGGCTTTGAGAATAGGAAATTAAAAGTTAAGCTGGCAGGCAAGAAAAGTAATGATCTGGAATGAAATGGTAGCAGTGGAATTGAAGAGAGTAGAAGAATTCAGGGTTATGTTCAGTTCTGCACAATGGAATGAGGAGAAATGAATTTAAATTTGGTTTCATGTACACAGGCAATGGAGCAACAGCCCCAATTTATACTTCCATTTTCAGGTTTCCAACATTATGACAGCATGAAAGTGGTCAGCTTTCAGCAGGAACCACACTTGAAAGTGAATTCTGAACTTTCCCCAGGCTAACAACTTGTAGCGTAACACTTTCTCATGGTCCTGGGCAACAATCATGAACCTGGCCAGCCACGTGACCACAGAGCTAAACGATGGATACTCCACAGTGTGCTCTGTGGCTGGGGTATGGTGTTTAGTAAATTGGGGCTGCTAGATGTATTTTTGACTTATAATATTTTCAATTTACAATGGGTTTATTGCACATAAACCCATTGTAAATTGAAAAGCTTGCACAGTGATTTTGTATCTCAAACCACCTTAATTAGAAGCAAAATCATAACATTATCAAAAATAAAAATACTAAAAAATTAATGCTAGCATATTTGCATATTCAACAATACATTATTCATATTTCGAATGGGACAGTTCTCACATTCTCCCTATAAAACAAATGGATTCAAGTAAATAATCTTGTATGCCTCCTCAGGACCTCTACAACTCTTTGATTCTGTACTTAGTAAGTGCTTTCTTTGAGAGTTTCCTAAGGATTTAATCCCATCATGGGCAGAACAAGTATACAAAATAACAAAATGTCATCCCTAAAATACAGCTCTCATAATCCAGCAATCCTGAACACTGCGTTTATATCCAAAGGAAAAGAAATTAGTGTACTAAAAACATATATGCATTCCATGTTCATGTTTACTATGCAGTACTTAAGATGTAATTATGGGGCAAAAATTAAAATTAACTGAACAACAATTTTCAGTATATTGACTTGGCAATAGAAACTTACTGCATTTTAATGAGGATCAATTTACAGTGTACTTGGAAGGTCATACTTGCAAGAAAATACAGGTCCTTTGGGATGGGTCTAATGATAAAAACAAAAGAAAAGCAAATGACCTTGGTTTTAGAAAAGGGACAAAGAGGATTCAAGCGTCGGTTAGTAGAGTTAAATATCAGCCACTAGCTAAATCCAAATGATCATTGTTCACAATGATACTGTCCAGGGGTGAGTATTACAGACAAGTGCAATTTAAAGGGTAAATTTCCCTCAAATAAAATATTCCCAGTAAGATGAACAGTGATCATAGTAATTGGTAGGAAATAGTACAGACTCCTGTTTCTCTTCCTCCAAACTTGTGCTTATAAAATATGAAAATTCTAGATAGAATTTGACTTCTAAAAGTAATTTCTTTTTGTTAATGGGCTGCCAGTAAAATTGAGATTTTGAAAAATAATTGAACTAATGAAGACAAACTTAAACATCAAAATTTAAATTATTTCCAGTATATGTAAATATCATGCATATTTTAAAATTAAATCAAGCTCTTTAAAGACCAAATAACTAAATTATGTTAAATAGGACCTAACATTTAAAATGAAAGGAGAAAAACCTAATATATTATCATCATATATACTAGAAATGTTCATATTGTAAAATAATAATAATAATTCTTCTTTTGAGTAGCACTTCTTAGGTACTTTAATTCTTACAAAACATATTTTGCCTACAGGGGAAAAAGATGTGAGATTTCAACAAAATAGAGGAAACTTAAATTATTTTTATAATGAAAAGAAACAAAATATGAAAAATTATTCATACATTCCTTCATTTAACCATCAGTTACTGAACATTTCTATGTGTAAGTACTGTGTCCAGTGATGATGCAAGATAGAAAATAAATATACTGTGTAATTCCCAAGATGCCAAGGACTTACAATGAGCACAGAGGGATAAGAAAATAAATGTTCAACTAAACATAAATCAGGTACTAAGATTACATCCCATAGTAATAATACCCCCAAGAAAAACCATAGAAAATAATAATAATAATAATAATGCACAAATAATAGTAATATACCCAAGAAAAAAATCTAGATTAGTGATCATTTAAGGTAACTGGAGACAGTCACCAAAGTAGGTAAATGAAATCAGTGTTAAAGGATAGATGACTTTTCAAAGGTTTTGGAAAATATAAAAATGCTAAAAATATTTATGTGAAACTCACATAGAAACTCAGAAGGAACACCAGTTGCAGAAGTTGGAAAATCTTGACTGCTGCAATAAATATTTAAGCCCAATTTTATTGGAATGGTGAGCTACTCCTTTTTAGCACAGGGACAGCATAATATCCCAGAATCATAAACCCATGTGAGGTGGTGGAGAGTCACAAGGTACAAGGAAAGCCCTGTGAAGAACAGCAGACGGTGCGGTGCACTCCTTTCTGGTCCACGTGGAACACCACATTTAACCACTACACCCTCCCCCTCGGATCTGTGTGAGCCCCCCACTGCCCTCTCTGGTAGTGTTGCAGGGCATCACTGAGTGGGACTGGGCTGCAGGTGGGGTGCCAATCTCTTGTTTATTTCTGTCCACTCTTCCATGTCGCAAAGTCAGCCCTCAGAGCAGAACACGGTATTCACCAAGACAGTTTCTGTGCCAGGCACAAATAGTAAAGAAAAGGAACCCAAACCCAGCGCTGTGCTCATGCACACTGTAGGAAAAGGTGGCAGTCTCTCTTCTCTGGCTCGGTGGCAGCTTTCGGAAGAAGCGATCTGTGCATTGTTTTATGTAACAGCAGCTCTGGGGGTGAGCTGTGTCAGGACTACGCTAATAGCGATGGGCCTGAAAGGGAAACACAGTATAGAGTGCAAGCCTAATCCAACTTACTGACTCCGCTTTTATTGCTCATCTTCATGGGCCTTAAAATCCGAATATCTGAAAACTTTCCCTGAATGTGTTGATGTGCTCTGTGCCCTGCTCCGGGCTCTGTGCTTTGTCACTGGAAGCCCTCTTTGCCATCTTACCTGCTGTGTGGACTGCCCGTTCATCACATGCAAGCCTCTCCCAGGAACCTTTACCAACGACTGCGCCTTGCCGCTTCTGTGATGTTTCATACCTCTATTTTAGCACTTACCACTGATGTTTCTCCTTTTGGCCCATTGTTCTTCGGGTCAAAAGTAACTTCCTTCACGTTCATACCACCCCTGCTCAGCAGGGTGCCTGCCACGTGCGGGATCTCCAGTAACATGACTTGATCCAATGAATAAATGCTTAAGTGGTCCACGAAGTATGCAGTATGGACTTTACCAGTTTCCTTATCATGTTTCCTAATGTTTCTATTCTGAGCTTACACATTAAATGCATCACAGCATGGGGCCTCTGAAGATCCACATTTACTGTGAAAAACCCAGGGCAAAATGACAGATTTCCTGTATCTATTACAGCAAACAGATAATCCCTAAAGGTGATATATAAGTTTTGCACTTGGTCGGGGGAGAGTGTTTAGCTTGGCAGGTTAGTGACCTTTGGAGATATAAGTCTCAGACATGTAGATTTTTAAAAACCTATTATTCTAGATGCCTGTTAGCCCAGAGACTGTTTGCACTTTCTGAGACTTTCTGGCTTCCTGACCCAGAGTCACACTTGTCACCAGGATGGCAGAGATATGGTTTTTCTATGGTCTCCTCTCTACATCCATGAGCCTCCATTGCACCTGGTCTGTGCACAAGCAGCCTACGGACCCAGCAATGATAAGCAAAACCTGCAGGATCATGGCCAGGGCTTGGCAGGAAGCTAGACGTTCAACTTCAAGCAATTTCAACACAAGCAGCCTTTGCCTTACTGAGAAGCTGTGCCTCTCTGATGTATTCCTGAATTTCATAACTGCCAGAAACCCTGAGAGAGCATATTGGCCCCGTGTCTATCTATAGATGGGAAAACCTCCCATGTGCTCAGCCCTGCACCCAAGGTTTTCAGTCAAGAAATGACTGAGCTCACACTTGAACCCAACATTCTAAGAAACTAACAGCCAGGGGAACTACTGCTCATTCTCTGGCCAATTACTGATTTTTACTACATCACTAACGTCACTGCTATTTCCACCCAGTTACAAAGATTTCTTTGGTGGGTGGGCTCCCTTGTTCCCAAAGAACAAGAGAAATCTTAGTAAAAACGAGGATAAAGCCCCATTCCTCGTTTCCAGTAGAAAAAGCAGAGAAATGAGAAAAAGATAAATGGGGGAAAATGACTCAAGCTAATTAAACAAGATGCCCATAGATGTTTGGTTTCTAAATATGACAAAATTTAAAGAATTGATAGCTAGTGTTAATGAAGTCATGAAAGAAAATGTACTCATGCATTTTTATACGATTAACTATAGCTGAACGTTTCTGAAGGACAGTGACAGCAATCGTCAAATTCAGAGAGAGGTTGTCATGCTGGACTAATCCATTTTGGTTTTCAGAGTCTTTTCTGCAGAAACATTGGCACACAGGCACAGCACCTCACTGGGTGATATTTGCTGGCACCCATTTATTATAGAAAAGGAAGAAAACTAAAATGCATGTTAGTAGCAGACTGATGAAATGCGTCACGATGCATTCATATGAAACATGAAGGAAGACTCAGAAACTGAGGTAACTGTGTATTACTAACATTGAAAGATGGAAACATTAATGACTAAAAAAGCTAAGTTGTAGATCATGTGTCTAATGTGGTATGTGTATACACACACAGAAGTAAACACTCAGCACCTCACAAGCCAGCACCTAATCGTTAAAAGTTAATATCACATCCTGGAAGATGGATTAGAATTAAGTCAGAATGGATGAGGAAAAAACTTAGGTTTTAATACATATTTTGTGGACTTTTTAAAGAAAAGGTTTTGATCCTTAGCAAGGGGACTCAGATAAAAATATATTTCTATTTAAAATTTTAGAAAGCATTAAAGCAGTTTCACCTTACTTTGGTTATAGGTTACAAAACACATTCCTACACTCACCTGACTTCAACTCCCAACCACCTGTATGGAAAACAAAACTGGTGACATTGTCCCTGCAATGCATGAGTGGACATCTAAGGAGGGCTGTGATTTGCCCAAGGGCACACACATCTGGAAGAGGTCACCAGGTGTGGGGTTGAACCTACTTCTGTAAACCTACGAAGTAACCAAACTTAGAACTGACCAAGTGTTAGGGACCCCATACACTGACAAGATACGCAGCTCTCTTCTAGTGGTCACTGTGGTTTGGACTCTTTCTTAGTGATGATTCCTGTGGGTTCCCAGCTATCAACAGAGCCTGTGGAAGCAGCCCACAGAGAGAACGGAGTGAACTACCCTTTCCTAGTCACTGACTCTGACTACTGCAGAACATCTGTCAGGTTTTCTGACACTCATAAGGGCAGTGCAAGAGATTTTGAAACAATCCACAAGAGTGCCACATTCAGAGGAAATAATAACCTTTTAGCAGTGAATAACCCAGACAATATTTTGCTTCAAATAAGTGTTTGGAAATTATATGTTCTTATTTTTACCTGAGTTCCTGTCCCCCCTTTTCCTTATACACTAAAACCACCAAGCTGGTTACCTAGTCTACAAGCTCCTCTGAAGCATTAATTGGTAATTTATTTTAAAATTCTGACTCCATCACCTGCAAGTTCCACGGCTAGACAAAGGTCTTATCTTTGTTCTATAGTTTCTTCAACTCTTAACAGAGAAATCAACAACCCACTTCATGGGAATGTTGTCTAGAGGAGATGAGATCATCTAACAGGCAGAGGATTTACAGATTTTACGATGTTTACAGCACTGGGGTCCGTTATGGTAGTGACAGTGGCGCTTGCTCTCTACCAACAGTACTGACACTACCAACGCTTCTAGTGATAACTTGTAGAGTTATTAATGAGAGTGCCGAGCTGCCATGTAATAAGTCACTGTGGTCCACCTTATGTTTGTACACTAATGGGCTCCAAAGCCTTCCCTGGAGCTCTGAATCAAAGATCCCCATCTTCACATACTTTGGCACTTCAAACTCAGAAAGTCTGAAGAGAGATTCAGCACCTTTCCTCTCAAATAGCCTCTCCCTATTTCTCTTCCAGCCATGCTACATACATGTGCCTAACAATCCAGGCTTGGCTATGGAATAACAAGTCTCTCTTCATATTTATGACATACAAAGTCTTGTCCATTTTGGTACCTGGCTTTTGTATAGCCCACCATTGAATTCCTGCCTCACTACTTTACTTTAGAACTTCAGTGACTTTTTGTCTGGATGATTGCAATAGCTTTTTCTCAGTTTGCCCAATTCTAGATGTCTTCCCCTATTGCTATTTGACAGCCCAATTTCTCCTTTAAAGCATAAAAACAATAATATTTTCTTTTTTGCTGTCCAGTAACACCACCGACAGTCAACTTTCTTGTTTAAAAAAAAGTTAAATTCTTGGCACGTGAAACCTTCAAGTTCTGGCTGCCAGTGGCATTCTAGAGCATCCTTTCTCCTGTGGCTGCTCTCCAGCTACAGAAAACAACATGAGGTTCCCTGTCTTAGTTATTTCCACATCTCTGAGACACAATACCCAACACCCATGGGCTGCAGGAAGAAAGGGCTGTTTCGGCTCATGGTTTGTGGAGGTTTCAGTCCACAGTCAGCTGGTTCCAGTGTAGGGTGGCATGGCAGAGGGGCAGGACAGAGGACAAGAGCTCAGAGCATCTAGGGCAGGAGCCAGAGAGAGATCAAGGGAGGAGGGGACAAGATAGACCCTCTAGGGCACGCCCACAGGGACCCACATCCTCAGACCAGGCTGCACCTCCCAACGTAACATTAAGCTGTGAGCTCCTCACTGAACTAACGCTGCTGTTTATTGCACCCCTGTGACCCGTTTGCCTCTCAAAGCCCCACTGTGAGTGCAGGGACATCTATATAGAAACTGCAAACTGTCCCCAGTGTGGGTGTGCCTTGGTGCCTCTAGATCTTTGTGCATAGCACCTCCTGTGTAGAATTGTTCTCTTTGCCATCTAAAACTTTCCTGTCCTTTCTGGCTTGATTTAGAGTCTACCTGATACTTCTTAAAAGAGTTTACATCATCCCCATCATCAGAGGTAAACTCTTTCTACTCTCACCTTCCGTACAACTTCTCTGACCTTTTCCACAAATATAGCTTTGCCTCTTATTGTAGTTATTGAAATATCTTATTTAAAGTTAGACCCATGGATTTTTTTGTATTCCTTATATTATTTAAAGCCATGCTTCAAATATACTGCGCAATCAACAAACAACTGACTTCCACCTTCAACTCATTTAAGTTATGACTACTGGTTAGAGTTCGGCCTCTTCACTATTTCCTTTCTTTGTAAACTGGGGAGCATTGACACCCTTTTTGGATGACTCACTTCCACATTTTCTCCATCCTTCTTAATTGGGCTCCTTTCCTGATACAGCAAATCTGATACACAATGTGAGATGTGGTGTTTCCATTCCCTGCAAATCTGGTGGATGTACACTCACTGCTTGCTCTCACACCTTACCACGTGTCTCTGCTCAAGAACAGAGCAGACAATGGAGCGTCCCTCTTCTGTCACTTGCTCTATGGGAGAGCAGGCCACTCTTGTTCTCTAACTGTGGGAGTATTGTTTTGAGTACTTTCTCAGTGTTGTTCTTCCTTGAAGAAAACAATCACTACTACAGCCAGAATTTACACATAAATACTGAGCGTTAATGATGTTTCTTGCCTTGAGTGTAGATGGTACATGGATTTATATCAGAGTATTTGCCCAATAGGCTCTCCAAGTACTTATTTGGCTGGGTTTGCACTTCTGACTTTTATTTTCCTCTCATAACAGGGTAACAAGAGCAGAATTTAACTAATAACGCTGATGACTAAAACCCTTTTGTGGATTTCATGAATTAGTGATAAAGTGGAACAAATCTGCAAAATAAAGAAAAATCCCTCATCAAATTTATTCATTTGTTTTGACAAGAGCAATTTTGTTTTAATTACTCCTGATAGCATCCCAGTAAATGTGCTGTAGCATGTGTTCTCAGATTAATGAAGCCCCTTTCTCCTACTAAGCACTCTGCTTATAGAAGGAAAAGGGGAGAAAAACCATATGTTTCATTGAGACAGGCATTGGCTTCTGCAACTTCTGAAGAGAAAATAAGTAAAATTCTCAAAAGACAGTTTCTGCTTCCTTTTGACTATGTATTCCTATGCTCACCTGGAGAAAAAGGCAGGTATTTTTTTAAAGGTAAATATAGATATAAATTATATTTAGAGCTGAATTTTAAAAGTGTGCGTTAGAAAAGTAGTTTGAGCTCTGTCCTGAGAGGAAACAATTTCAACTTGACTTTTTACAATTGTACAGTCATTTACAATTGAATGCAATTTAAGATTTTCTAATCTAATATATAAGTAGATATCAATAGATGCAATAGTTTGTATTTTATAACCCCGCTATATCACATTACAAAAAAATTCAATCCCAACACCATTGAAATGAAGACTTTTGATTCTGTGAAGAATATTTAAATTTTTGGCTGCCTCTTGGAGGATGTGTGGCTTAATGGTCAGATGCAAATGGTCAGCAGATTCAGAATCCATTGCCTTCCCCAAGTGACCTTGGGTGGGTTTTTGTATTGTTTCTAAATCTCAGCTTCTGATTTTCTTTAAAATGACGACAATAACCACACAGTCCTCCTTATATTCTTCTGACAAGGAAAGGATGTGATGAACGTGAAGCGCTTTACACACCGGTTGGCACTTAAGCAGCACAAGCAAATGTTAACTATTTTTAGTAAATTAGTAACTATGGCCTGGAGGAAAGCTGGCTCAATCCAAGATCCAAGGAGCACATTCAGAATTTCATCTCCGCTAACATGGACTCATTGTTAATTTGTAGCAAGCTGATGAAGCCCCTCAGTACACTGATTTTCATGCCATACCAATGGAGGTGAGAAGCTAATCAAAAAGAAAAATCTACACTACAGCCCAACAAAAGTAGCTAGGACTTAATCTCATGGCCCATAACCCTCACTAACTCATGGTGAACAACAGCATATTTTAATTCATTAAAGCTTTTCTCTGACATTGGAAATAGACATTTAAATGACTAAGTTTTATATTTCAATAAGTACAGTGGCACTGGTTCAAGTGTACAGCAAAAGAAAATAAGTAGCACTCTAGGAGGCCCAATTAAGATTCAAGTCAACAGTTGCAGTCTAATCTTATTTTACCATCAAACTCTTGGAACAAGCAGAAGACAACCATGTCACAGGCTGACAATAGGCACCAATTATACATGCATGATAAATTGCTTGGTTTCAAGTTACATTTTGAAAATAACTCCCTGTTTATATAAAATATTACA
Organism: Dinomys branickii; assembly: GCA_004027595.1. NCBI lineage: Eukaryota > Metazoa > Chordata > Mammalia > Rodentia > Dinomyidae > Dinomys > Dinomys branickii. The sequence goes on along the minus strand of PVLD010000324.1, from coordinate 168,649 downwards.
CAGTGCTACTTGAAGCTCAAAAACTTTAATTTCTCTTTAAGGTCCAAAACTTTCATGTTGCTCACAATAAGTAGTGACTCTGGAGAACCGAGAACCACTTCTCCTTATAACACAGTGGACAATCCCTTTGTCCTGACCCTGAGTCCAGTGCTTAGCAGCAAGGATGAGCCTACAGAAGTGATTCAAAGCAAGAAGAACATATTCCTGAAAAGTATGTGGAGATAGCTAATCAACAAAAAAGAAATGGAAGTCTATATATTTTCAAAAATCTGACCAAACCCAAATAAGGAACACTTTATTATTTTAGGACATTTTGAAGGAATTAATGCTTTTGATTCTTTCATGATTCCCAAACCATGATTGTCTTTAATCAATATTTTGTCTTCAGCTGTCTCATGTGATAGACTGGCCTTCATTGGCTGATGTATGCCCCCATTCATCCTCAAGGTGTAGACACGATTTGGGGGCTCCCCCCTCACACCCTTGCTTTGAATGGCGCATGGTGCAGGTCTTACAGGGAGGGAGAGGTAAGATCCATGGCTCCTGCTCTCAAAGAGGATTACCCACCATGCTGAGATCGCCTCCCCTATGTATTAGGCTCCTGGGTTTATATAAAACCTCATTCACCAGTGTTGAGAATATAAGCATAAGCTCACACAGCTCTGATACAAATTAATGTTCTCTTATTCCTGCCTGGTGATCTTTATTCTCATCATCCCTAATACAAGGAGGAGGAAATAATATTCTGTACACATATTTGAATTAGCTTTTTATTGTCTTCAAATGCAGTGTCTTAATTATATAGCAACAAATGCTGAATTTATGAGTACAATCATAGGTTTTGTGTTCTTAATTACATCACTACGACATATATCTCATTGTAACAGTCAGTGCCAGCCATCTACACGTAAGGAGAGATGGACATTAAGGAAGCCCCAAAGCTCATACACAAGTCACAGAAGGAGACCCTGCACCCCACCTCTTGACACCACTCTACTACTGAGTCAGAGAAGCTCTTATTTGACTTTATTTGAGGAACAAGAAATGAACGAAATGAAGCAAAAAATTATAAAACACCAATAACATAAGAACATACACAAAAGAAAACATACAAGCTACCAGCTGATTTTATGTCACTCTAAAATTTATAGTTTATTCTTGAGTGAATCACCTGGTATTTTGAAACTGTTACTTTTTTTACACTGGGAATTTACATAATGGTAAACCTGTGCTATCTCAACAAACCGAAGGTGGCACATAATAGAAGCATTTAAACCATTATCACCATTACTGCTTTGTTACACAACTTTAAGAATATAACTAAATCACTATTTAGACTCAGTTAACTTGAAACTTTTTAGGTGACCAAGAATTACACTAAAACTTAACTGTGCAAATAAGATCAAGAGTGCTTGTAATCAAAACTATTGAATATAGTTAGCCTACTAAAAAGATATTCAATAACTCCATCAATTGTATGCAAATAAAGTTTTTAACTACAAATAAATCTTGATTAATTCCCTATAACAGAACTTTGGTTAGGAAGAATTTGTTAGCAAGTAATTTGAGAAATGATCCATCTAAGCACCTCAAAGGGGCTTAGAGGAACAGCTTTTTTCATTTATTTTTACACAACTTGGGTATTTCACAAGGATCTTGGCCCAATTACTGTGAATATACAATCTAAAAATCAATTTTGGTGCTACAGAAAATAAAATAACGTTTGAAGCAGACAACTTTTATAGTGGCTTTAACCAGTATTTAAGTGTTTGACAATGGATGCCAACCAAATCAGACAGCACAAAGACCACCCGCTGGCAATGTCCTGTCAGGATAACCTGATGCTTTGTTGGGGATGTCAAACATGTAGCTGAGCTGCTGTGAGATATTTCTCATGTCCAGGATAGCTGTCACAAACTGATGCATCCCTCTACCCCATTAAGTGCCGGCCACAGTCTTGGGCCTTAGGATCTTTCTGCAAATGTCCCTTTAAATAGGAAAGAGCAAATGGGTGAATTAGCACAAAAGCCATTACCTTACCTTTTACCCTAACCTTACATTAAACAATTCAAATATCTCCCTTATGGCTAATAAATTGTCATATAGAAAGTCTGTTAAATCTCTGGCCTGTGGGCACATAAATGTTGAGCTATGTGAGGAATTAAGGAGGTTTAACTAAGCACTCTGGGTATGTTTTTCCCATCCAATTACACTATTTGCTCAACTCTGATACCAGGGACTTTCTTAGAGGCCATCCAATGCTTTGGACACACTCGCAAGTACAGAGCACTTGTTATCTGATTTCCAAGCATGTGTACATGGGTGCTCCTGTGTTTGATAGCCAGGAAAATTTTGAAAAGACAAGTTAAACAGATTATAAGAAATATACAAGGGGATCATCTGACTGACTTGGCTTCAGTTTCTGAAGCCCCAGGGGAATGAGTACCTGTCCACCTCTGGCTTCAGGTGGCGGAGAACAACCCTCACACTTCTCCCTGGGAAACCCTTAGGCATATCTAGATGCTTTTCACTGATAGGTGCAGGCGTCAGTCACATTACAATCACCTGAGACTTGGCCAGAAACAAAACATCATCCTCAGGAATTCACTAGGAACTGTATCCTAAGGTGGGCTCTGAGAAGTACCACCATATGTAAATCACTTTTATTTCATTTAATTCAATGTTTCAAAACATAAAATTGTGTCATTTAACAACTATTAACCACCTATGGAAGCCCTGTGGGAAAACTGTTATGGATAATTTCCCACAGCCAACAACAATACACAGCACTCAGAAGCCTCCTACCGCCTCCCCTTTGGGATCTTTATTATGCAGGGACTGAGATGCAGTGAAGGCCATTTGGTACATCTGGTTAAAATTCAAAAAGGAAAAGGAAAACAGAAATCTTGGCTAAGGTCCCGGAATAACCTGTATCAAAGTGAATTTCTGCAGCATTAGACTGCATTCACTAGGCTCCTATCTATTTGCCTGGAGTCAAAGCACAGCTAGAGGTCTGGAGTTTGAAACTGACCCACTTCTGCACATCAGTGCACCTAAACACCTCCCCCAAAATTATTCTGATGCCTTCAGCTCATGCTTCAGACTTAGAAGTTCCCAGAGTGGACCTATTGCTCAAGATGATTCACAAACACTAAGAACAATAGTGAATATCTTTATAGATTCACAGTAGGAAGCCAATCTTACACTGTGAAACCACAATCAATAAATTAGTCAAACACAGAGTGCTACCTAATACTCAAGTAAACTAATCATTCAGTACCACCCAAATCCATGTATGGAAAGAAGTAGATATAGCTTCATTCAAGGTGAAAGCCCAGCTGAAAAAGTAGGATGATAAGAACACAGAAAATATTTCGGAATCTCACCTTCCCTATCCAACCTTCCCACTGCCAAATGCACAGAAACCTGTGTACACGCACTCACATGCATTCTTAAGTTTTTAGTTTCTACTCTTCCAAAAAATGCCAAGTGGCTCCTAGAATTCCACAAAGCTCAGTGTTCTGTGCTTTACTTTTTCTCAGAAAGTTAGCCTAAAGGAAAGTGTCAGCTTATCTGGAAGAGTGGCTTATCGCCTACCCCACACCTGGGAAGTCCAGTCATCTAACCCATGCATCACTAATCTGCCCACTCACAAGAGCAACAGTGGGCCTCAGCACCCAGATGCACTCGCATCTATGCACACAAATCTCCATTTGATGGAGCCCAGATGCAGAGAAAGAAAGCCAAAATGTCACAAGTGCCTTCCTGGGGAGCAGGTGCATCTCTATCTTTACCACAAAGGCCTCCAAGACAGTGATGTATGGTCAGCCCACAGCGGGCATTATTTTGAGAGAAGGACTGGGGCATGCCAACACATTATTTGATCCTAAAGTGAAAGCAGAGTCCTGGGGCATTTTTTATTAAGAACCAAGAATAAATACACAAACAGCCACCACCTAAATACAATTTGCCTACATCATAATATTAAATGTAAGAGCATTAATACCTTCTACTCTAGTTGGATTTACCCATCTTAGGACCAAAATTTTAGTGCTGCAATTTAAAGAATACTAAAAATTCTTTTCTCAAATAAGACCCAAAGGGGAGAAAAGAGAGCACTTTCCAGTAATACAGGTACAACAAGCAACCTGGTACACACATGGATATGTACATATACATATATTTGATACATCAGGCCCCAAAGCTATACCCTGTGGCATACAGCATGTTTCAATCTTTAATTCAGAAAACATGGTCACTGTCACCTTAGCAACAGTGGAGGTCTGAGAAGTACCTTAAGTAGAATTTGGTGATGGTGGTATGACTTGTGAAGAAAATAAGAAGAAAATGCCACAGAGACAGCAGTAAGTCCCTACAAAACTGTATCTCCACATCGCTGCCATGCAAAATGAGTCCGTTTCCACATCCAGTCTGCAGAGGCCAGAGGACACCACACTGCCACCAGGGTGTCAAGCCAAAAGGTGAGTCCAGCCACGCGGGCAACTGTGGGACACAGGTTTTCCTAGCTCCACGGAGTCTAAAAGGAAGAAGCAAAATTGGACAGCAGCTCTTTGCTCAAAGAGAAAATCTTAAGACCTGAAAACTACATATCAACTCCTTCACCTAAAACTACATGTGAACTGACCACATGAGCGTGGTGGGGCCTATCTCCCCATCCAGAGTTGACTCTGGGGCCACAGATGGAGATGCTGCTGTTGTAGTTGTTGTGTCGGTGGTTGCTACTACGTGCTTGCAACACATAATAAATTCCACATTCCCTGTGAGGAGCTGGGACATATTCATGTGCCACCTCACTCCTATTTACTTCCGCTTTCTCCTCCTTATCCTCCTCTCCCTCCATCTTCAGTTCCTTTCCCCACCCAAGGCTCCGCTCCCCTTTCCAAGAATCTATCTTTAATTGGCTCTTTAAGGTATTTGTAGTGTGGGTTTCTCGTACAAGAGAAACCACGCAAAATTCAACCTTCTGTGTCTGATTTGTTTCAATTAGTATCATAATCTCAGAATCTGTCTATTTTCCCTCAAGTGGCTGTAGTGGGCCCGTCTTATGGCCAAACATCACCCACCATGTGCACATATCACATTTGCTTTATCCAATCATGTGCTGATGGGCCTCTAGGCTGCTTGTTTAACTTACTCTACACTGTAATCCAAGGGTTTGGGTATTAGATAACCCTGCGGCCACCTCTGCTTGCCCTACCTGTTGCCCATGAAGTCTGGGGGTGCAGATTTTTGGGCTCCCAAAGTCATCTGCCTGCCAGGTGATCCTGGGGTCTCCTGCAGAATAGAGCATGGCCTCAGCAGGCCCAGAGGAGATCCTGGGTGTGCCAGGAGACTGCAGCCCTCACAGGTAAGGGTATGTACTGCTGATGAAACCACTTCCAAAGCACATCTTCCAGAGGCTGTGTCTGTGTGACCTGATGGACTCTCTGGAAAGGACTCCAATCACAAGCAACTGTCTGTTCACAGCCAGTTTCAGGGATTAAAGTTGGATGCAGGATAAAAAGTTCGGGGAGATGAGGCTTGGTAGCTCACAGACAGCATGGAAAATGCAATGAGGGAATGTCCCAGGTTGGATGAGGATTCACATTTCTAACTGGTTTGCAACAGGGGTTTGTTTTGTTTTCCTTTTTTCGCCTTCTTTTAATGTCAAAAGCCATTTAGACTTTGGGAAAACTTCACAGCATCATTTAATTTTTACTTATGCTTGTCAGGAAGGATAGCATTAGAGTGTATCAGAAGTATCTCAACAATCCTACCACATGCTCATCTTGCGGTTCTTTATTCAGACTTTGAGGGATCCACATCAGTTGATTCTAGTTCATGGCTTTAGCAGCATAGCTAACCGTAATTTCAGCGAATGGTCTGGAATTGTTTGCCTAAACTACAGGCAGAGAGATTTTCACATTTTTCTATCAGAAAATCTCTATAACACCATTAATGAATGCTTTGCTGGTTTGTTTACTTGTGCAGTGGCTGCTTCTCCCCAGTTCTGTAGGCATTTCCTTGGCATTAGTTTTTATGTTGTGCCTACGTTTTTTGGATGTGAGGCCCCACCATGTTAACTGTGGCTGGAGACATTTTCTCTGAATATTCATTTTCTCCATCACCTACTTCATGAGTACTACTTTCTGCTCTTGCTGTCACTCGGAAGCACCTAGTTACCTTGTCTTCTTCACCCTTTCTTCAATCCTATTTTTCCCTTGTCTTTCTAGTAGGTCCTCGCCTGAAGCCTGTGTTCTGGAGCAGCATCTCTAGGATTCTCTTCTTGGGGGAAATCTTGGGAGAGGTGGGTTACTTCTCCAATGCCAAGTGCAAGCACTGTCACTCAGTTGGTCCTGAGGTTGCAACTGCTAGTCTTTCTCCTCCCCTGCCTACTTCCGATGCTGGCCTGCTTAGGCTGTGTCTAGGTGATGGTCAGGAACTTGCTTGGGTGTGCCCCAAACCTGTTTTCCTGAGGAGAACTGCATTTCCTGGTATGTTACCCAGCTTGTACTGGGGATGCTGGCCTTGTCCTCCCATAGGTGCAACCAGTGACCGGGGCACACAAGCAGATCACTGACAGTCACAACTGCTCACTGTGGAAAGCAGCCTTCCTACTTCCTATCAGTCTAGTTCACTAACCCTGTCTACATGGGAACTGCTGCCTCCTGAAGGTGCCCGGACACTGAGTCCCAAGTGCCCCAACAGTTCCCAGCCATGGAGTTCAGTGGCACCCATTCTGAGCTCCTTGGCTAAAATGCTTTCCCTTTAGGGGCCACAACCTGTAAGCTCCAAAGCCCAGAACTGTGGATACAGAATTGTGGGAACTTATTAGGAAGTCCCCTAATGAGTCTGTGGGAAGGATGGTCACCAGACCTGTTTCTCCTATTGGGAGATCTTAGAGTTAGCACTTGTACTTTATGCTGCATGATGGTACTTCAGGCTCACAGAGTACTGCCTCGGCACTGGACACTGGCAGCACTTTCCAGGGCTGGTCCAGTGCTGCATCATGCTGGCTGCTGTGTGTGTCCCTCAATCCCAAGGTCACAGCCACACCACCCTCCCTGTGGAGTGGTTCCTGACTGGTTGGTATGTTCAGATGCATCCCATCCCTGTAGGCCAGGCGTTCATGAAGCTCTGGGTGATGAGACTGGCTGAGGTCATGAGGCAAAACAGGCAATAAATGCCTCAATGAGGACAAGCTGATGGCCCCTTCAGAATGGAAAGGGCTTGCATCTTCGACCTGCCACCAAGGGGCTGGTTTCTACCTTCAAAGAACAGTGCCATATTGGGATACAGAGTCGGTTTCTTTGGCTAGCAAGTTAGACCTTTAGAGCCAGAAACACCTGTGGGTTGGCCTTGGCACATGGAGTTTCATGCTGCCTGACTCACACATAGCTTGCATCGCTTGAATGTGGCTATTCCATATGTGTCACTGGGCCAGGGAGTGGGGCTGACAAGGCTTTGCTAACATCAGCCAGGACATTCGTTTTGTCTGCTTGTGTTTCCAGCTTCTCTTTCATGACTGTGATGCACTGATACAAATACCTTCCTTCTCTGTGCTACTGTCCTGTGTCCTCCCACACCTTCGCTGCTGCCTTCAGGCTTCTAGTCTTCCCCTTCAGGTCCTGACCACCAGGTCAAGGCATTGACTTTGTTCAAAAGCCTGCACAAATCCTCAGCACAGTGCTTCTCTTGCCACAGAGTGAGTGACCAGTGACACAGCTTGAAGCTTTGCTGGTCAGGAAGCCCCTTCCCCACACCATGGCATTGGGCCACCTTCAGATGCAGTTTGCTTCAGTATTCCAAGTCAGGCCATTAGTAAATCAAATGTGCTTTCTCCTCTATCTGCACCTGGGACACAAGAAGGGGTGCTGGTGCAGCCATGCTGGGCAATACAGGGCTCTAGAATACAAGTTCATGCAGTTTACTTAGCCCTCTGGTCCCACTGGGGTTTGCTCCATATTACAATGAACTTCTGTGAGCCCATCAAATTGAAGGCTGAGAGTTTCAAACTCATCAATGAAGCTCATGACAGATGCTTCCAGACACAAGGCAATTAATACCCCATGGTCAAGCTTCTGCCTCTGCCAGGACCTGATAATGCCTGCGGTTATTTCCTGGAGACTATAGAGTCCTTTGCTACGGATGGCATGGCCTTGCTCCAAAACGCAGACACTGATGTTGGGATCTCCCACTGCTTCTTGCTCTAGTCTTTATACCCCTTGCTGTATAGCCCGTTGCTGCTTTTGGTGGAAGGCAGCCTCCCCTGACACCCAGGATGTGAGCTGGAGCGGTGTTCACACCATGCTTCCAGAACCTAAGGGACCCAGTGCCATTGTGCTCTATTACATGCAGAGCTACAATAGACACCACTGACAGCTGACTGCTGAACCTGACAGTGGTGTTGGATTCTTGTATCTTCCTGGGATTTACCTCGTACCCTGTGTACTTATGTCTTGTCAAGTCTTCTCATATACAAGCCTTCTTTTCCTCATTCTACCCAATCCACTGCCTAATGTCATAATATGCTTCTGTATTCAGACAGAATACATCTCTCCATACTGTGCTACAACAGGAAGTGAAGTAGTTAACACAATCCCAGAACAAACCAGGAAATAAACATCACCTTTTCCAAAAAGCAGAACGATTGTATTTGTATTGCATGTACTTTGAGGAGTATAAAAGCAGTAACCCAGGCTGTTCTTTCAGGAAAGATTAACATTTCATGATACACAGATACAGCCTAAAGTCAGATTGAAAGAGACAGAAACAGAAAACCAAAGCACTGGACAAAGCACAAGACATGGCCAAGAAGGGGAGGTAGGAGATCAACCAGGAAATGGGAGCAAAGATCACAGGGCCTGTACCTCCTCATGTCTAAACCCCCTTCCTTTTTAGACAGCCAACCGAAGTGAAATACTGCGACAGGTCCCTCTCTGACCCTTGGAACACAGCTCATCTCAATTGCAAAGACCCCTTATCCGGGCCGCTCTCACTCACTTATCTGTTTCACCCTGGATGACAGTTATTTATAGACATCCTATCTTGTCTACTAGACTGAGAGCTCCTTGAAGAAGGAAACTAACATTTATGAAACACCTGTTCTGTCCCGGGTGCTGTTTTTAGACCCATCACTTTAGTTAAATCTTCATAAGCACCCCTGTGAGGTGGGCCTCATTTTCCTCCTTTTGGAGACCAGGAAGCAAACTCAAAAGGGCTAAGTATTTGCTATAATCTCACTCTGAGTAGAGGCTAAAAGGAGACAAGATTGAAAGTTGAATCTGAAGTTGATCATTTTCCTCCATAGAAGGTTGTCTGATTCATCTTGGTACACACGACATGGTTCTTTGAACACAGGAGGTGTCCAATAAATCTGTGCACATGGGGTTTGGTAACTCAGAAATGTCCAGTGAATGTGAATGACAGGATCAATTGTCTGTGTTTTGGGTCACCTTCTGAAACGCAGCCCAGAAAGTAAAATGGCATCAAAATGACCGAACATATCCTCTGCAGACTATAAAAATTCCAACAGCAAAAGAGTGAAAAAAAAAGGAAACAGAGGCACTGAGCCAGTTACTAATTTATCCTTGGGTAAGCTGCAAAGAAACCACATATATTGTACACAAGAACACACTGTCCTGATTGATTACAGCATCCTATCGCATTATATACATTATACAAATGAAATGGAGAAAATCAAGCGGCACCACAGGCTTCCTCAACCACCCATTGAATAGTTTATCAAATAAGCAATGGCACAGCCTTTTGTCTGTAAAAGCTAAGTGTTCACCCTTTTCAGAATGAATGTTTCTTACTGCAGTCTCAATGAGAAGGAATCACAGAGGGGAAAGTGAAAAAGGCAAAGATTCTTCTCTGAGCCTCCACAAGGAATGCAGCGCTGTGGACACTGTGATGGTAAGAGTTCTGATCTCCAGCTCCCATAGATAAAAACCATGTTGTTTTCAGCCACCAGAATCTCAGTAATCTGTTAAAACAGTGGTAGAAAACTGAGACAGAGCTGCATATGCATCAATACAATGTATACGCAGCTATGTCACAAAAAGAAAACTCTGGAAGGAAACTGTTATCTTTCTTATATTTGTCAACGTGATATATTTGAAAGTGAACACATGCTACCGCTAATCATTGGGAAACGGTGAGAAATACTTCAACTATTCAATATGACATAATCATGATATATTCATGTAGAAGTAAAATGCAGTAATGAAACTACTAATCATGCTGATGGATAAATCCTGAGCATGCACTGTGTGCTAGGCAGCACCATGAGACCTGCACATGTGCCGAGCCTGTGAGATGCTTTAGTTGCACTGATCCTGTCTGCCCTGTATCCTCACTGGTGGTAGGAAAACCACCTTCAACATCAGCAGATGGGAACTCATGGAAAAGTAAGACAAGGCAAGATTAGTTAGGACCAGATAATGTTCTTCACAATGAAAGACTACAGTCAGCTTATCTGCTGTAGTTTGGAAACAATAGTCAAGTTACAACCATTATATATGAGGGGAGACCATTCATTAGGCTTACATCAGACCCTAGTCCACAACGGACAAAACAACAGTTCTTTCATTTGTGACTTAAATACTCAAAACACCTGGCTTAAAATCCATCTCCTCTACTTCAAGAGCAGCAACTTAAAAAATGCCATATAGACCTGCTTACTTGGAAATTCCTGTAAGTATCTTATTATTACTTAACTGGATCCATTAAATTACATTTTTGAGAGACAGAACGCAGCCATGAACTGGGCACTTTCTCATTTAATTCAATTACCTAGAAGAGCAGGATGCCATAAGTGAGTTCCACCGTTGTTAAGATGAGTGATTACTTTGTATAAGACCATTCTGTGCAGCAGAAAGATGCTGAGACAGGACCAAAACCAGCCCTATAAGCAACACGTCAACTCACAAAATACCAAGTTAGTGATAACATGAGGAAAGTATGCAAGTCAACAAAGGTACCCTGTGCAGCAAACATTAGTATCTAATTCTACAATCATTTCCAAAGAAAAGCTGCCATCACCTCAGAATAGCACTGCTTTCAGCTTCGTTCTCCTCACTTGCTCCCAGGACCCCTGCAAATGTGGATCATGAAATGCTTCTTTGCAACATAAAGCATGATTTCCAAGACAAATGGCAAATACGTATTTAAAAATACAAAAATAATATTTTAACTGTGTATTTAAATCAGTGCAAAGCAAAAGTAGCTAGAAGATCAAAAGCTGTGTATCTTTCCCAAGGGGGGGACGATGGAATGGGTGTAGCTGATTAAATCAGTCTCTGTCCCCAAATGCGTCCCGTGTTGAGAGTCCTAGGCAAGAGTCCAGGACAAAATAAATTCCAAGTAACGATGAAGTTAAGATTCCTTCGGTACCGGATGATCCTGAATTAGCATATTCCATAATAGTTTAACAACATTTGTTATCATGTTTCTCTCCTTCCCAAGATTATAAGTATTAAGGTGGAAACACATGTCTTACAGATGTCTTGCATCTCCATACCATTAAATACCATTAGGTATTTGTTGACTCATAAGTAAGCACTAAGAGTTCTTCAATGCTAAATCAGAAAATGAATGCCAGAGACTTCCAACTTAAGTGTGTACTGAAATCGAGAATGTGGTTCATCTATGCTACTGACACCACTCTGCATTCTGCATATTGTAAAGATTCACTAAGTACTGGTTAAAGAGAGAACTAATGGAGTATACCTTATGCTCGTAACAGTCTTTTTCAAAAAAAGATCGGCAATACTTATCAAGTGATAACCACTTTTAAAGACCTTTCAGTGTCCATGAATCTGTCTGATAAATGTTTTCCCTGCTGTGTGAATCACTGCTAACATGGTAGTAAATAAAATAACAAATGGCAGTTCTCTTGTACTCATGCTAAGGCAACACAACCCAGCCGATCAATACCTCTCCCTGCCACCTCTCCCACCACTCATTTACCCACCCTCCAAGCCAACTGGTTCCTCCAAGACCCAGCCTGTATCTGGAAGCACAAGGAGAGCTGCCTAATTGTTCTATCACCATGACTAAGCTAAAGAATGCTGTGATTAGTTTAACATGAGGTGAAATGAGATAGAATCCCAGGAGTCTCACAGAGTTTGTGCAGTCGAAGTAACTATAAGTAGGAAAGAAAAATGCTATTGGGAGAAGAAGGAGATTTGGAGGCCTTTATTAGTTGTGTGTGCACACACGGGTGTGTTATACACAGAAATGCATATATACACACACAGATGTTTGTATTGTACACACATAATTTTAAAGTGATTAAATGGTCAAGTGCTTTGGTGAAACATTTGAAGGAGATGCATTTGGCTGAAGTTCTTTTAGGAAAACATACTGAATGATACTACAAAGATCTTTAGGCAGCTTCTAAAACAGAAATCCCACTGGGACCAGTTCTAGGAACTCTGCCAGGGTATAGGATACAGAACTTGCTCCAGAAAAATTATTGAGATGTCTGTGTTAGAAAAGCAAAATTTCATAGTCAAATTAGTTTCATCAGAGCTGAAAAGAAAGGCTTCTTTGGTACTCAATCCTTCCCTGGGGGATCTGTGACTAGAGGTAAAGTCAATCTGAGTCACAGAAAAATGTGCATGCACATGGAAAGTAAAAGAGCAAGAACATGAGAGAGAGACAGAGAGAAAGACAGAGTGAGAAGGAGAAGGAAGGAGGAGAATGAGGAGGAGTAGATGTTGAAGACAGGATAGGATGAAAGATGGCCCAGGAGAACATAAATATGTAAATGAACTTTCACACTCCATATAGGAGGCTCAGTTGCCAATTTGAAGGAGTTAAAAAGAAACAACTCCACAACCTCACACTGCTCCTGCATTCAGTAGCCACATTAAGCAGGGCAGCAGCAAAGTCAGCTTTCACAAACTGGCTCAGTGGAGAGGCGGTGGCACCACGGCAAATGCAACCTCTAGCTCAGATGATGGCAGCTTTATAAAAGTTAATGAAGGTCTCCAAAGTTTGAACAAGGAAAACCTTTCATTTCCTTTACCAGCTTTATAACTCAGCACCCCTAGATGTCATACACTGTTTCTTCAACTCAAGGCCGCATTCTGTGGAAGTGTGGGCTGCTGGCCCAGGTAAGTGTCAGCGCTTACGTCCAAGAAGATGCTCATCACTTCTACTACCGAGATGACGCCACAACCGAGAGACAGAAGCAGGCTCTAGGGAACAAACATTAAACAGGCTTAATCTGAACTTTCTTGGGGAAATAAATTGCTCAGAACTCACATTTTTTAAAATCATAAATAATTCTACTTATAGATGGATGTTCTATATAAACTATTAAACATTTGTTTTTCTTGCAATACACAGAAAAACTAAACATCTAAGTAGCATTGTAACAAAGTACGAACAAAATGTAGATTTAAGAGAATAAAACAATTAGCAGCTGCTACTACCAACAAGATTTAGTGGGGAAGAAATAGCAACAAAACAGGATGGAAGAAATGTTCATGAAGAGCTGAATGGATTAGCAAAATGAGTCATTTCTGTGCAGTGAAATAGTCCTTGGCAATAAAAAAGAAGCCAAGTACTGATATATTCAGTAACATGAACAGATCAAAAACACTGTTCTGAATGAAAGTGGCTGGATGCAAGAGGCTTTATAGTGTATGGTTCCATTTATACAAAAATTTTGAAATTGCAAGTTAATTGAAAGTGACAAACATGAAGATGTCACTGGTTTCCAGAGGCAGGGATCAGACAGAGGGAGGGATGGTGAACACTGCACAATGAAGAACTCTCTGTGCTCACTGTAGTGTTGAATTAATGGGTGTGCACATTTCTCATGATTCACTGACTTGTACACTTTAAGTGGATGTCATTTATCATAAATAACTTATACTACGATAAGGAAGTTCTGATGCGGTACTGCACAATAGGCCAACTATAGACAGCAATCATGTATGTTTCAAAATCCCAGAAAAGAAGTGATTCTGGAAGTATTTACCATCAATAAAGGATGTTTCAAGAGACAGGCATGTTTAACCCGATGTATACATTACCCAGTGGAGAATACATCACAAAAGTGCACGGTACCTCATTAATATGCACAAACTTGTAGGCTTGTATTTATCAGTTAAAATCAATTTAATTTTTAAAAAGAAAAGGGAAATGATAAATAAAAATCGGACTTGAGTATGAATGGGCATATTTTCCAAGATAAATTAGAAAGCCAATTAACAATCATAACCATAGCTGGATTAAAGAGTTGAGTTCTCATGGTGGGGCCATTATTCTCAGACTTCCCTCTCATTTGGCTACTTCACAATCCAAAAGTCCCTGTTGAAGCTTACATTATACTGGGCTAAGTGAAGGACCGAATGTCACTGATTTCCACTGAGAGAAGGAAGGAGGTGCAACCACAGAAGACTCCACGCCCAAGGAAATCAATGCAGAAATGTGTGCTGCATGCAGCACATGACCCAGGATGCAGAAATGTGTGCTGCATGCAGCACATGACCCAGGAAAGCGACTCTGGGCTCGTTAGTTGCTCCTAGAACGTGATTTCTCTCCTTTTCCTTGCCTGAGGGTTCTATCAGCTCTGTAAAGGGTATGAAGAGACGTCTAAGTCTGGACAATTATCTCTGACAGACAGTCCACCCCGCAAAGTGATCCCGATCCCTCAGCCCCTGTCCCTGTCAGCTCCTCTTGTTGCTTTGTGCTCTTCCTCTGACTTTAATATGAGCAACTGTGTGACTGAGCAAAAGGCACTTGCTAGGAAAGGCCTCTGTATAGGGGCTGTGTACCTCCGTGAAAGGCTAACCAAATATCCTGGAAGAAAACAGACAGTGCAGGAAGTAACTCTCGACTACTCCTGACTTCTCTCGTTAAACATAAGCTTCTGCTGCTCATCATCTTCCCCTGGTCCCCAATAATGGAGCATCCAGTGAAACAATTCAGGCCACGTAATGGGGAAAGGACACGCCTATTTTCTGGATAACAAGCATTTAGAAAACCATATTTATTTTATTTGCAGTTGTTGCATGGTATCCATGGAACTTTGGTTCCAGGATTTCCCTCAGATACCCAAACCTGGGGATGCTAACATGTCTTACATTAAGTGACACAATATCCCCATATAAAGTAGGCAATGCTCCCATCCTCTTAAAATTATGGGCAGATTATTTACAATACCTACCTAATGCAATATAAATATTATATAAATAATTCTTATCCCATCCTGTTTAGGAAAAAATAACAAGAAAGTTCTGTATGTGTTCAGTGCAAGTACAGTTTCTATTCCCAGGTATTTGATCCATCATCAGCTTGGATTCACAGATGCAGAACCACAGACCGAGCACCACTAAATCATTCAAACTTTAAGCTACCACACGCTCAGGGTATTCGAGAGAACACCACCACCTGTGTGTGTACGTGTAAAGAAGTGGATCTCTGTGAGACTGAACCAATGCATGGACTCACAGAAAAGACTTATCTTCAGTAATTGAAGAACCCAGATGTTGTGCAGAGCACTAACTTTGTCACCCATGATGACTTAGCAATAAAAAGGCAGTCTCAGGCGTGAAATTCAAACATAAGAAGGAAGAACTCAAAAATTTTTTATGAATAAGAACAAAAAAATAGACTTTTGTGTCATGGGAAAAAAGATACCATCATGTCTGTATCTATACAACCACGGCAAGGGATATAATTAAGCAACTATTACCGCGACTACGGGAGGGATGAGAATTTTTCTGAATAGATCTATCTGCTTCACCCACTACACCTTCCAAAGTCTTTTAAAGACTATTTAATAATTCACTAGTAAATAAGACAATTAAATATGTCTTCCAGGCATTTCCATACCACTGGGATGGGAAAGGAAACAAGAAAGCTCATATCCTCACAGGCACATCAGAAAAAATCATCAGCCTCTTTGTCCTGTGAGTAAAACACATCTATTAAGAACATGGCAAGACAGTACTAAGTTAAACACAACTATTACGGATGTCAGCAATCAGCCCACATGAAAGTCTAAAGCCACCCAAAATGTGTGACAAGGCTGACAGTGGGCTTAATGGATCCCAAATTAAGCACATTTTAATTGGCTAGTAGGACGTAATACTGCAGTATCGCATGTTTCATTGGTAGCAAACTAAATTGATGAAACTCACATTTCCACATGTAAAAAGAAAGATCCACAGCTGGACATGCACTTTCCAATTTAATCTCACAAGAGACAATATTTAAACCCCTCCCCCAATAAAATGTTCTTGGCTCAACACTCAAGGCTTAAGGAAGCAACAGAGATTTATTAATGCAGATGTTCTTCAAATAGCTTTAAACAATTACTGAACAACACAAACAGTTACAAACAAACATAACCAGAGTGAAAATTCTCATCTGTGCCTAGCCAGGGGAACCATAAGAAGAAATATGGGCATAAGCTAGGGTAGGGTAAAAAACAAAAAAAGACCTTGACAATGTCATGGCTCCTCTCACCGACAAGTGAAATCTGTGTCTCCTCATCCCATTGCATCTGCGCCTAGCCATGGAACTTATTCCACCAACGGGACGTTAGCAAGGAAGATGCGGAAGAGGCTGAGGGGTGTCGACATTATGCTCACCTTCTCTTCTGCTTTTGGAACCTCACTGTGTGAAGAGGCCCAATTTGCCCCATCAGATGATGGAGATGCAAGAGTTACTCTGCGCATTTCCACGCATGTGCCTGTGATCCCCTGAGATGAATGGGCTAGGAACAGGCCTCCTAGCTGACTACAGACAGGTGTAGGAGCTTTGGTGATCCCAAAAGAATGCCCCCAACTGAAGCCAGCTGAAACATTTCCAACCTGGAAATCATACCTAAGTTGTAAGCCAATATGTTCTATAGTAGATTGATTCACAGGAAAAGCTAACTGACATGCATGTAAACCAAGTTTATAGCCCTTTATCGATTCTCTGCCGGACCTCTCCCCATTCCTGTAAGTCAGTCTCATAAGCTGCATGGTGTAGATAGACAGACTGAAGCACAGAAAAGGTAAATCCATATAGAAGATAAGAAATCTGAAGTTGGTTTCAGAACTGAAGAAGAATATAGAAGCCCTCACACTCAATAAACCTTGCTGGTCCTTTCCTCACAGGTACATTAGAAGAATACATCAACTTCCTTGTCCTATAAGTGCAGCACATCTATTAAGAACATGGCAGGACAGGTATCAAGTTAAATATAGTCTAGCCAGTCTCATTTCAGGAATGACGTTTAAGTAAATTAACAGTTGATAAAGTATGAGTACTTAGCATGGAACCCAGCACTGGTGCTGTTTCAGAGTGCCCTATGGTGCCAGGAGTTTTCCTCTCATCCTGGATCCTGAAAGGAGACAAAGGGTAGCACTGAAGACCTGGGGCACATGGGAGGCTCTGTGGCATTTGTGGGCTGCTAATCCATACAAATGAGCTTCAACATTTGGCAACTGCAGCAGCACAGGAGAATCTACCAGTGAGGTTTCAAACTTCAAGCATCTCTTCTTAGCTTTACTGTCTCATCTAGCACATGTAGAGGTATGTATTTCTCTATTTGCTCATTCACTTTAGAAACTGGGAAACTGAGACTCTTTAATGAAGTTACTGATTACTAGTCTCACCATGATAGTTTATGATAGCAAGACCTCTCTGGGATAGGCAAGGCAGCATCGGAAGAAATACAGGAGATGAGCTCTCTGTAAGGTATCCCCAGCTCTTCAAAGCAAAAACACTGTGCATTCCCACAACACCCACCTCCGGGATGGAGGACGACTCCAGGAATAATTGTAATTAACCGAATTCGATCAATTCCCCAAACTCACAGCGCCAAAGAGGAGCAGATAAGAAAAACCAAAGTAAGGAGCCACTGGCTAACAACACTGAATATGCAGTTTTCAAAAGATGACAGAAATTCTTCAGGAGATCTGGAAAGGGGATCTGCAAATATGCTTTTAACTGCCAAGGAAAAAGGAAAAGGGAAAGATCATCTGGCCCTTTCCCCTATGCCTTTTCCACTCAAATGTTGAACCCAGGAAGTTAGACAGACAGAGGTTGCCCTTCAGGGGCAAGAAGTATATTCCCAGGAAGAACCTGTATTATTTCCAGAGGAAGCTGCACTAACAACTTCACCCCGTCCTCTGGGAAGCCGCTGGCCCTTGCAGCTCAATTCTGCAAGGCGCAGGCTAGTTCGCTTAGGTCTGGACACTCTGAAACCCTTCTAAGACACCTGCCAACTCCAAAAGGTGAGAGAATGCAAGAAGAGGGCCTCACATGTGTTAACTGTGCCTCACAGTAAAACACTGAGTAAACAAAATGTTTGCATTCAATTTTAGAAATGTAAAGAAAAGTAACTGAAGACAAAAAGGGGGAGAGAAGAGAAAGCACAGGAGGTAGAACCTGAGTCCAGATATGAAATCTCTCTAAGGGGAATTAACATTAACTACTCACAAACCATGCATAGCCTAGGTAATTCAGGCCAGTATACTTCTTAGAGACGGATCTTGAGACAAATCTGGCTTCAGTGATTACAGAACTGAAGGAGGAAATCTTCAGTTAAGACGAGGAGAAATATTGTAATGAACCTAATCTCCATGAGCCAAATGAAAAGGTACAGGCATCTCCTTACAATAAGAGAGCATGAAACTAATATGAACCACCTTAACACTGGCCATACAAGCAACATTTATCATCTAAAACAATTTGCTATATGGACTGGCAAAGCTAAGCTCAACATATAGCCGTTACATTATTGATAATATTTAAATGATTAATGCTACCTAACTGCTGGAACAGCAAATGAATTTTCAAAAGTAATTTTTGCCCAGCTAGATTCATTGCTAATATATTAAATATATTAATATTATACAAGAATGCAGTATCATTGAAAATTAACATCCTTTTATTTGAAAATGAACAGCTTCTCTTGGGAAGCAAGTCAAAAATACAGGCAAAATGTCTTATATCATATATTTTCGAAGATATTCATCACAGTTTCTTTTCTGATAAAAAAGTAAAGCAATCTAGAAAATACCCATAATCCTAAAATGACCAAGAAAACTATGCTAATGAATCAAATAGAATACGGTATAAGCAAAAATGTTTTGGCAAAGATAAAAAGAGGAAAATGACATAGCAAACTAAAGAATTCTAATCCCATGTGCAGGAGAAAGCACAGCTCAGATGATCACGGATGCAACACAATTACAGTGAGGTAGAATAAAGTGAAAACCCTGTTGGAAAACAGCAGAATAACAAAACACTTGTTTTTCCTCTTTTCTCCATTTTTCATATTAAACATGAAATATAGTAGTGTCATTATGGTGAAAAAATAATTTTAAATAACTCTTTAGGCTCTAGTTATAATAACTGTTAACTCAATTATTTTGTTGTGATTCCCTGCCATCATGGTTAGATATAATGTTTTTATTAAAATATATCATGCTATATTACTATCAGATAAATGTATCCAATGGCACTTTTTAAAAATATATGAAAGAAAATGTACCATCTCCATAAAAGCAAGGAGGGAACAATTTGGTCAGTCTCATCAGTACAAAGGCACAGCCAGAGGCTCAGGAGCATCTCACATACTGCTGAAATATGCACAGCACAGCACATGGCCTTGTATTTCCAGTGTCAAGAGCATAAGCCAGCTTAGCTTCCGCTAGCAACAGAAATGAAGATACTTCTCTCCATTGCTCACGAGTCTCTTTTAAAACACTTCACACAGACACACACACATTAGCTGCTTCACCAATCCAAGAAAACGTACACGTCTCAATCTGGATGTGCACGAACACCTGAGGTCGCCTAAACTCCAGAAACACCCAACTGCTTCTCAAGAACATTCTACTGTCATGTGATCACCACTTAAAACATAGCCTGGCAAGAAACCTTGAGCACTCCTCTGTGTATCTGAGAAATAATGAAAAAAGGAAAAAACTGTAAGTGCAAATCCACTCAGAGTCCCAGGAGAGAAGGCAGTGACAGATTCTATGACCACACCTGTGTACCACACGCTTAGCGCCCGGGCCTCCTGAGAAGTGAAGGAATTATTTCAATGTAATGACAGTGGGTGGCTAACGGTAGAAATGCTAAGCTCAGAGGTGTGTGATACAGGGGACAGTACAAATAACACAAAGGCAACTTGGACTTACTCATGATGAAACTTGCTTTGAACTTCTTGCTCATGTTACCTGTTAGCTAGAAAACCAATAATTAAGACTATAATTAAGCCTGTAATTAAGACTCATGTGTAAGTGTAGCAACAATGTCAACATTAGAATAAAGTGTTACTTCATTTTCTAACAACCCTCTCTGTGTTAGTATAACACACTCCCGAATTTTCGTATTACCATTCGTTTATAATATATAACAGCTAATTTGATTTGAAGAGTTGGGACTATGGTGACATTCAGTTTGCTAAAAGCCTGGACTACTTTTTGGGAAACTGAATCATTTAAATTGTCAGTATTTTCCATTAAATACCCGTAAGCTACATAGAACACAGCCATTGAATACCTGCCACAGAACCATCTTTCTGCTCAGAGTTGTATTATGAGACACTTTTCATACTATTCTGTTAACAGCGCTGGACTAACTTCTTCCTGGGCAGAGTTAGGCTTTGATAAATAGCACGACCTGGCTGTGCTAATAAGGTACTTAGCAAATGGATGCATTTAAATTTTTTAAAAAGTGTGAGAAAAACGTGATTACAAAAAATTACTTTATATAGCCCATAAAAAGAGAAACACATGTCTTTTGTGTTAATGTCGCTAAGGTTCAATCTGTACAAATTATTAGTTCCTCTTATTTTAATACAAGCTTAATACTTCTAATAGACATAATTAATTATTCTGTAGTACCACGCAAAGCAACTATCTCATTACCAAAGGAGCAAAGCCAAGAACCAAACTGTCGGATCAAGGTCTAAAATAGAATTGACAGAAGAATATATACTCAAATATGTACATGGAGAGATATTTTCCTCTGAAAATATCAGTACTCTTCAAGAAAGGCAGACTTTCAAGTTGTCAAACTTTATTCTATGAGCATCCTCGTAAAGCATCTTGGCTATATAGTATACTTTTTAAAAATCCTTAAATATAGGAATAATGTTATAAAGTATAAATACAATGTTACATTAACATTATAACATAATGTTATATTAACATTATAAATATATTTATACTTTTTAACATTATATATTATGTATAGCATTATATGTGAATACATTTACACTCTATAACATATATATATACATATAACATATATGTATAGAGTATAAATATAGTTAATAACTCATCTATATAACATGATGTCATATTTCTATATTATATTCTCTGGTTAGGTGAAGAAAACTCTGACATGTGTCCTCCTTTAAGGAACTTCTGAGTGAACCATGAAGAATATTTGGAGATCCATGACTATCAGTTTGTTGCAGAAACTGTAAATAAATACATGGATACATGGTCTTCCATCTCCCATTTTCAGTGTTAAAAAAAAACCTTGAAATCATTTCCTCCACCACAGAGTACTAATGAACAACTCAGTGAGATGCTCAGCTAGCTTCACATGTTAGGTACCTGTTGGCTAATTTCAGCTAGCAGAAATTTTCAAGTTTGCAAATACTCTCATCAGAAATTGTATAGGAAAAAGGCCTTATTTTTCAGAAACCAGACACAATGATTACACTTGCACTTTATGTATAGAATGTCCTATTTGTAAGGCACGTGAATAGTTGCACTTTGCTAACATTAAAAAAAAACCTTCCACAAAATGATTGTACAGTTAAAGGCATTTCCCTGACAGAACAGATAGAAACTGAAGAATCTCCCAGCTTGAAGAGAATGCAGGATGCATTTGCTTCTAACGGCTTAAAGCAGCAGAGCTGAAGCAATGGCTTTGCAATGCCAGGCATCCAATTGGCTGGCTGGTTTTTTGTTTCCCTCCCTGAGTTGACCAATTGTTTTGGTTTCAAGCAGCAGCAACTTCATTACAGATCACATTCATTTGGCAGAAGGAAGACTCAGCGTCAGGAACATGAATGTCAGTTCTGAAACACAACATGAACCAGGAAGTTCCTGGGATACAGTTCATAGTTTACAAAGCTGGTGGGAGATAGCAAAGATGTTATTTCAACTGCATTTCAAACACGAGCTTTAATTCCAAGGGACAGGAATCAGACACTGTCTTGAAAACAAATAAAAGCCTGAGGAAGGGTGCCCTGAATCTGAGAGATGCAGAGAGAAAGTACCTCAGAAAAAGACCCAAGTTTGCCTCAACCTCTCCCTGTGGGCCGTCTGAGTGACACAGTCCCATTCTGCCTGCCTAGGGAACAATGTCCACAGAAGACCAGCCTTCTTTACTTTTATTCAAGAAGCAAACAAGTCTATATTAAAGTCAGAATTTATAGATACACCATCAATAATATTTATATCCTTCCCAGAGAAAAAAATACAAATAGTTCTTTTTAATGTTTTCATGGGGCAGAAGAATAATGGTCCTAGAACTCCTACTTTGAAATAAAATTATGATTATTGTTTATTATTTTGCAGGTGTCTATTTCAGGTCAATGTACTTTCCCCTTTCTCTGTCTCTCCTGTCTTTCTGTCCCTCTCTCTCCCTCACCCTAGTTCAATCACATACTGTTCAGCTATTAAGCGAAAGAATTGTAACTCGGTGGCAATGAGGAGGAAATCATTGTCATCTAATCACCTCTGCTACTTGAAAACACTGCCCATTGCTACTACTCTGGCAAAAATCATGTAAAATGGCGTGCTGGACTTTGGGAGCACACAGCACACGACTTGTACAGAAGCTATGACACAGAAGAAAGCATGTTTTTAAAAAACAAGACAAAATTTACAAAAGATAAGCATGACTGAAGCACACTAGCCTGCCAGTTCCCTCTTCAAGGTAAAACTAGACCTGGTCTCACATATAGATTCTGTGAAGGGGCAGAAAGCAACAGCAATACTGAGCAAGAACCTTGATTTTTTTAGAAGAAAGAAAACCCAAGTCTTTTCATTTATCAAAAATATTTGTGTCTGTACTGCGATTCTCTGAAGTTTTGGTGCAGCTCCTGATCAGATATGTAGCACAGCCAGCTGCACCCCGAACTGAACAAACATCTGTTGAAAGAATAACTGGGTGAAGGAGGAGTCTGTGAATCCCTTTTCATCCTAATTTTAACCCAGGGTAAGGAACCAAGCAAGAGCACCTAAATTAAAAATGTACCTGCCCCAATCCCACGCAGCCTTAGCAACCTGCACACTGTCACACTGAAACACTTCAGCATCTTTGAATTTCAGGCCCTCCCTCAGGGTGAAGTCAGCCACACACATGAGGGCCAACCTAAAATTAGACTCCAGCCAGCGAGGGGACTGCGTGCAGCTTGCCCACAGGATCAGTTCCTCCTTGCCAGCTGTGAATGGAAATCTCAGGTGATGCCTTAGGCTATGGAGACATTTCCCCTTAAACCATAAATGTAAACCCATAAATGTAACAGCCCAAGACTCACTTTGGTAACCTAAGAAATAACGCAAGATACATTTTAAAAGTGAGTAAATCAACCCGCTTAGCCTGGGAATGCAAATGTGGGTGCTGTATCAAACAGCATGTCTGCACATCCAACGAGAGTCAAAAGTGCCCTTAATTTTCTTGATTCAATTGCTAATAACAACAGTTGCATCAGAGCAAATTTTTGCTATTATGCTCCCAGGCCATTCCACACTGGGGTTGTTTCTACACGGTAATAAAGCATCTGGGTGAAAAATGGGGAGAACACAACTAATCATCCAGCTGTTTCTAAAATCCCAGCTGTTCAGTAACAGGCAGAGAAGAGCTGGCATTATAACGGAACATAAGAGACCCACATCGCAGGTGCCTGCAGCCACTCTCTGGGTCTGCCTGCCTGTGACCTGGTTTATAAACTGGCAAGATGTCGTCTACCTGAAACGCATGGAAGATGCTCTCCTGGAGAAATCTGTGAGCTGAGATCAGCAGAAGCTTTCTGGGTCTGGGCTTGTGCTGAAGGGAAAGCAAGTGTGATGAGGTAGTGAGCTTGGAAAGAGGGAGAGCCGGGTGTTTTATATATCTGTCTCTGCAGTCTCAGAAACAAAAACAAAAAACAGAAACCTAGCCTCACCAGGAGGTGCAGATATAGTAAGGAAAAGCAGGAAGATCTCTAAATACTCAGCCATTAATATTCGGTCTGAATTTATATTAGAATAGTCTACTTTGTATTTCTGCTCCAAATCTTTTCAGAGAGGCTAGAAAATTTTTAAAAGTCAGACATTTTGTCTAATCTCTCTTGCAAAGCGTCTAACACAACCACAGTTTTTCATAAATGAGAGGCAGTGGGAGAGATGCTTCCTCCAGCATGGAATTTTCAGCTTATTTCAGCAGGGAGGGCAGGATTCACCCCTGCAATGCTTAAGTGATCTCTGACTGTGGACATACAAAAAGGAACAGTAATTCCTGAATAGAAACAATCCCAGCCAGATTCTACTCAATCCCTTGAGAGAGTAAAAATAGCTGCTGTCGCCAGATGATTCACACCTCGGTGTACTGTACGTTGCTGCATCCCTATCGAACCTAACCCTCTCCATCTCCAAGGGTTCTCACATTGCCTCGCAGCCTGTGAAGCCTGTGGATTCTAGTAGCGAAACGACACCTCATTTTCTAATCAGATGAGAGGCAGCCACCATCCACAGCAGCTACATCAGCAAGGTGCACATGATGGCAGCCTTCTAATTAGGCTCCACAAATTTTAAGACTTCCCCGCTCCTCTTAACCTTGCACACCAATGATAACCAACACCAACACATCATGTTCCTCTGTGTTCCTGACATGCTTTCTCGGGGCTGCTATGGGGTTGCTTCATTGAGTCTTAATTTTACTGTACAACTCTGCTGGTACTGGACCTGTGAAAGGGGTGGAGGACTCTCCCTTTGAAATGTACATGCCCACGTGATGATGTCTGCCTGAAACACACAGAAAATGCTCTCACTGAGAAATCTCTTAAGATAGGAAGAACGCTTTAGTCAGAAGTGGGGAGTTTCATCCTTGGTCAGACATACAGCCTTCAGTTCTATAGTTCTGTTTTGTGAGTATCCACAAAGGTAAAAACAAAGGGAATCAGAACACGGGGACATGTACATACATAAGCTTCCTCTCAGAGATTCACTCAGCTTCCTGCATTTCCTGCTTTAGCAAGATTGACATCATTACAAGTGCAGCAGTTTTTAGATGACCTAGGCCTTTTCAACATCAGATTAACCATAGCTTATGATGTCAACCATAAGTCCTTACTCCGTATCCCACCTACCTCCCAGCTAGTTGGCTCTAGTCCTGAATCCTGCTTGGACCCTGTTACCCTTTCAGGAAAAAATAAACATCTGTTTGTTGCCTTCTCATAGCATCAGTCCTAGAAGACACAGGTCAAAAATTCTGAGAATCTTTCCAGTAACACAGGCAGAAAACTGTTCCTAATGGACCTGCCCAGTTCGGTCTCTTCTGGTATGCAAAGAGGTACCCCCTATACTGTATTACTCATTAGCTAAAATCAGCTGCCAAACTGATCATCAGGAAATGCTGAAGGAGAAAAACAACCTATAAAACAGGCTCACTATCTGTTATTCAATTTGTAGCCAAGTTTTTCACTTAATTTGCTAAAGGATGAAGTATTTATATAAGATTCACCCATTTAAATATAATGTGGAAAAGTCAGGAAAAGAGAAGAAAATAGATTCTATTATCCTTTCCACAAACCTGGGTATCTGAATCATTATTTATGGGATAAATCTCTCTCCAAATAAATAGCTCTGAATATGGATTGCAATCTCCAATTCTCATATCAATTTGTTGAAATATTTAAGTAGACATATGCCTAAAGCTAGTGAGACAGTGTGATGCTTCCAATCTCTGCTTTTATCAAAAGTCATTTTAATAACTTTTAGGCTAATTGCCCTAAAAGTAAAAATCTTTTCCTACAGTAGCACCAACAATGACACCAACCAAGAATGGTGAGTGAATAAATAAATATAAATCCTAAGGCATTCCCTGAAGAGTCTCTCATCTCTTGATAGAGTTCAGTGCAGTGGGAGCTTCATTAATTATTTCCTACTCACCCTGGTTGCAAGTGAAAGCCTCACTTGGATCGTGCTCCTCACCAGTTCAAACAGATAGAAAAGACTCACTCAGGTGCTCTCAATGCGATTAGTGTTCCTTGGGGAAAGCGTCAGTACCTTCAGGCACAGGTGCAGTCTGCTTATACACGGAACAGCACACACCCTCTGTTCACTAGTGTGCTCCGCATCCTGGAAGAGGCTCATTTCCGGCTCGAGGAGAGATGCTGTTTCCAACTTCTCTATGGCTTTGTATGTGAGTGCTCAAAGAAATATTGGAGTATGTAGCAAAAACAGCATAAAACTTTTTAGGGTTATAATTAAACCTGAGACAATGCAGGAAGTCACATCAAACACAAGCTACCACCAGTAAGAGAAAGATAAGGGTTTTGGATTAGTCGGTATCAAGGGAAGCCACAGTAGAGCTACAGGTTGTATGGTCCAGTTTCCATTCCATATCCATTTTTAAATAGCAGTCATAACAGACACGAAACACAAAATACAGTGAACATCTGGAAATATCTCACAAAGCACACAAATTAACCCTTTCCACTGGGAATGAAATTCTGCATGCCCTTGTTCATGGACTGCCTAATAGTACCATAGCTCTATGACATAAAAATCCAACCTAACGTGAAGATTTTTCCATCTTCAAGTAACACCATTTCTTAAAAAAAACCACATGCATTCAGTTACTCGTGAAAATTCTACATTTTCATTTTTCTTCCTTTTCAATACATTAAACTAGTTTTGGTGAACCTGTGTCATGCACACCACAGCTATCTGCTTCCCTGAAAGCCTTGAAACATTCTCCATCCCTGCCTTAGACCATTACTGCTTAGACAAGTCTCCTGCCAGGATGAAGGCAAAATAAGAAATACATAATATATGTGAAAATAAGGGTATATTACAGCTCTTTTTAAACAAATATAATTACTTGGCTCAGCACCAGCCCGGTTTCAGTGGATGTCCATGGAGGTCACCTACATAACCACTTTGACTAGTTCACAAGGTGACCGACCCTCAAAAATCCATGATTTAAGAAACTGAGGATTAAAAATGCCTTCATCCTCTCTGGCTTTGAAAATCCATCCTTGGTCTACAAACTCATGAAAATACACTCGAAGTGCCTTTCAACACAATGCCAATACCTGGAAAGAAATAGCATATATTCTATAGTTATTAGCAGTTCTTAATAAATATTATTAAAACTAAGACTCAGGTGGGTTACGCTTCTGTTATATTTCCAGAAAACATTCACTTGCACATTCCCTCAGCAGTTTGTCTCTGCTTTTTCACCTCTTGGTCCCTCGTACTGGTGGCAAGGCACCAGGACAAGCCTCCCTAAGGCCTTCGTACCTCGTTCTGGTGAACATGAGGTGTTGGAGCCATGGTCTCAGCTTCCCAGTTGGGTTTCACTTAGCTTCTAGCCCTGGAGCTTCTGTGATTTGTATGTACTGTATTGCTTTATTTTTTTGATTTGCGCATTCCCTCTCCTGGCTATGTAACAGGAAACAGGAGCATTCCGAGCCTGAATAGCAACAGACGCAGATAACACACCGGATATGGAAACTCTCCCCAGGAGGTCTTTTGCAGGTCAGGAAGCATTGGATCAACTACCAACTCATTTAGGACCAGGTACTCTCATTACTAAGTCTCCTTCCAAGACCCCACTAAAATCAGTCACCAACACTGTGACCAGTGAGCTGGGGGATATCCTTCCCAAGACCATGACCAGACGACAAGCACACTCTCTGCCCCAAACATCTATTCTGATGCTTCAGACCTGCAAGGGGGCACTTGAGCCCCAGGGTGAGTTTCTACCCCTTAACATGCACCGTGGTTTCAAAGCAACAAGCTCCTGCTGTGAGAAAAGAGGTTTACCCATAAATAAGACGACCGTATTTCCTGAACTTCAAGTTAGGCCATATGGCTTGATGTGTATTAGCATACTTTTACAAAGAAGATACTGTGAGAAATTGGGAATGCTATGGAAACAGAGGACCAAGCCAGAAATAAAACTCAGAGCACAATCCTAATCTTCATTTGCTTTTCAGAAATACATATCCCCATTCACTGCAAAAACAGTGCTGGGTCCTTCCATCTCAGACACCACCCGCTCCCTTGCCTTGCTTCACACAGAAGTGCAGATTCCCATCCAAAAAAAGAGATGGTCTGCTAACCTATGGCAGTGGCTATAAAGTCCCAGAAAATCCTGTCCTTAGATTAAGTTTCTTTTCAGGCAGGAAAACCAAGAAGTACCTTTTGTCCATATCACATGTCCCTTGCAGAATTCAGAGTGACTTTTGGGTCAAGAAGATTTCCTGGAAGAGGCCCTTGTGTCACTGAATGACAACCCGTAATCATTCTAAACTGTATCAATAAAAAAAAAAAAACATAAAGAGGGATGTTACCATCTGCACCTTGCACATGAGCACATCAGCACAGGTTCACTGCAAAATGTGAATGGCATCAAAAGTCCTCCTTTACCAACTGAAAACTGTGAGGTCATTGGACCACGTCCATGAGAGTCCCAGAAATTAATCCAGAACACCACCATTTCCGGTTCACTGGCTAATGGGAATGTTCCTGTTATTATTCCAATGCAATTAAAAATAATTTTCTATGTATTGATGTAGACTTTTTAAAAATTAGGAAAATTCGTGTCTTAATTCAGAGTATTTTTTTTAGGGATACCCTATTCATATACTGAGTTCTGTTTCATGGCATGCTGAATGAGGAGATTTTCACAAAGCTGCCATGATCCTGTTTGGAGAAAATTTAACAAGGAAAGCCGCAGCAGTTGTGCAAGGCTGTATGTGTCTAGGCATAAAAGGCGTTCCCCAGCATAGGTCTTGACACTGTGTTTACTGACAGGATGGTGCTATAACAAAGCAAGAATTCAAAAGGTTCACTTACCAACTTTCACCACAAATGTTCAACTGGAGACAGAGGAGTTAGTTTTCGTTAAGTGAATTATTCTCTTTAGTCATTAGGATAAATAGCTTCAAAATACATCTTACTCATTCAACTTAATTTACATTCTAAAAACCTCGAACTCCTGTTAGTGCAGTTAGCCTATCAGTGAGATTTTAAAACTATTATGCTCTTAACACTGAATTAAAAAACATTTCCAGGCTGCTATGGCTTGAAAGACACTCAGGAAATATAAAGCTAGTATAATACTTTCTTCAAGTCCATAGGAAAAATTTTGGCACTAAAAGAGAGAAAGTAATAATGTAGCCCAAAACCCTCGATTTACAGAGAGGGGGAGGGAGAGAGGAGGAAGGGGGATGGGAAAACGAGAAAAGGGAACGTAAAGCAGGGGAGAGAAAGGAAAAAGAAGATAAATGTGCCCAGGGGCTCAAGGGGATGAAAGGATTCACACAGGGCTGGTAACACCTCTCCACGCCCCAGAGCAGCTGTCATTCTCCTGGAAACTACTGACGCCCTTTCACAGCGATCAAAAGGGTTATTTATTCCTCCTCTCTTCCTCATAACGTTAGACCTAAGTGTTTC
Organism: Dinomys branickii; assembly: GCA_004027595.1. Lineage (NCBI taxonomy): Eukaryota > Metazoa > Chordata > Mammalia > Rodentia > Dinomyidae > Dinomys > Dinomys branickii. Next base: position 138,992 of record PVLD010000324.1, on the reverse strand, counting down.
CTCATCGGGCATCTGCAGGGAAGAACAGTGCATCCTCCTTAGAGACAGCCTGCTGGGGATGGCCCTCAGATTGTGCGTTTTGGGTAATGTATGTAGCAGCTGCGTGTCCCAGATCCCAAGAATTCTGATCTCTACATGGGGTCATTTCTCTTTTCCCTTAACAGCAAATGGGTATGGTGGATCTAAGATCCAGTTACCTAAATCAGCTACATAGACTAGCTGGAAGCATTTTCCTTAGTATAAAATTTTCACAAATGATTCTAAAGCACTTTGCCGAGCTTCAACTTGGAAAAATGCTATAAATTTACAGCTGCACTGAGCGTCCTGCTTTCACACCTTCTCTGTAAGAGAAGTGTTGCATGCAAAGTGTCCCTGTGTCATTCTTGAGGACTTAAGAGCTTTCTCTTGGTGTAGAAGCAGGATCCAGATGCCCTGAAATAAATGCTTCCTGCAGGGAAGGGAGAAACACACTTTAGTGAGACCCTAATAGTATTTAGTTTGAAAGCCTATGATCAGCACTTCTGACCTTCTTACCCTAAAAAAAATTCATGTGAGATTACATCAAACCCTAGGATCCCTAAACTAAGCTATTTCCTGAATTCTCAGCAACATCAATGTAACATATATCAGCAAAGAAATTTAACTTTTCAGATCTAAAATGGAAAGTTATATAAACAATGAAACTTAGTACATTTTTCCTTCACAACATAGCAAAATCATAGTCAATGCTATTATAGAATGTGCAGTAAACATCATTAAACAGAGAACACTTATTTTAAGATATAATTGGGTCTAGGTGGGGGTAGTATAAGAAACATGGTCTCTTGTCTACAGACATCCCTGAGATCTTACACCAAAAAAAGAAACTCCATAATTAGTCAAGGATTGGCTAGTTTATATCTGAAAATCAATCTTGTGTAAGGACAGCATTAACAAAACAATTCATTATTTTTACAGTCTCCTGATGGAGTACATGAAACTCATGAGTTCTTAATATCTCTTTCTCCAAGAGAAAAAATACATAATTTAGGTCGGACATGCACACAAAATTCAAGATTTCAGAGATTTTACCTGTTCTCATTTGTTCTCCATCACTATGTCACATGACATGCTTTACATGCCTTCCTTTCCATGAGTGAGGCCATCTGAGTGCAGCAATGTTATGTGACTTTGCCATAGCACTAGAGATGAACCTAAGTAGCCTTATCCTGAGGTACCGCTCATTACACCTTTGCTCCAAATCCCAAACATGTTAAAATGCCATCTTTGGAGTCACGGTCACAGCTGACCTGTGCTTGCTTTGTCTAGTCTGCTGTCCACTGTCGACCTTGCTTCCCATTTTTAGTCAGCCCCCCTGCTGGCTGCCTTCCATTCTCCAAGTGGTGCCCTAGAAGAGTGTTTCCCTATGGGTGAAGATGAAAGGGCAGGACCGGGAGAAGGGTGTAAATTAACTTTTCACCTTAAAATGCGATTCATGCAAACTTTAAATGCCATTAAAGAAGGGGTAAGGTTGACCACATGATGGCCTGCATTGAAAAAGCTTGAACAAAGAAATCTCAGGTCTTTTAAATTTTTCTTTTCATGGTATCAGAGTGCACTATGTGCAGAGATACCCTACCTGGTGTTTGGGGGATTTTACCACAGCTCAAGACAACCATTCTATAGAGAATCAAAGTTCATTAAAAAATTAAAAAGGGCTCTTATGGACATAGGTTGAGTTCGCTCACCTTTATCTTATGAGGAGTCAGTATTGCAAGATAAATTGCTAGTTTTTTCCTCCCACTTTGAAACACCTTGTTGCAAATTGAATGCTGTTATGTGTGTCACAAAATCCTTTAATGAAGGTGGCTAAGATTGTGATGGAGAAACCAGGTGTTTTGAGACAATGCTTCCTTACATGCACTTTAGCAAAGAGATCTCCAGGCTAGGAGGTGAATCCTCACATTCTGCTGTTCTATAGTGCACACAAAAAATAAACGTAATGAATCTGGCATTTTTGTTGCACATTTAATAGAAAAAAGATCTGAAGGCATAATCACTGTAGCTGCTGGGCATCATATTGGTTCAAGAATTCTTTCAGTGCATGCATTCACTTTGGTTAAGTTATTCTGGACTTAAGAGGCAGAAGAATATTTAAAATAGTATGGTTTCTGAAGCATCAATGTAACAGACCAATTTCAAAAGATTCAGCTGTTCAATTTTACTTCACAGTCCCTTTGTGCATCAGTTAGGTTTCAAGATAAGAGAGAATTGTGTGCTGTTACTCATGTGGTCATCAGTCTCACACAAAGGAAAGGAGAGAGGAATGAAATAAGATTAAGGAATTATTCTTCCAATGATTGTCATTGAACTGTTACATTAGTAAACATTCACAGTACGAAGTCTCTCTCAATGTTCAGCATATAAAGGAGTGCAAAGTGAAACAAATTCCAGTCCTGTTACCTGGGAACAAAATCTGTTACATTTTCTCCAGTTCCATCTCCTCCATAATGTTATGCATGTGTTGTCATCGCTTCCCAAAATTAATAATAAAATATAATCAATTTCTGAAGGCCCCTGCAGCCTTTTTAAAAGTTAATTTCCAGTCAAAAATAAACTTTAATTAAATCCAAGATAAAATTGTGACCTATATTCTGTTAAATAATTTACTTTCTCTTTTTCGTACACAACAACTCTTACAATTTTTAAAAAACAACTACAGAATCCAAAGACACTGGAGATGCTATTAAAGCACTGGTACATGACTGCTCAGATTCATTAGTTCTTACATAGTAAATACTTCAAAATGCCAACTGGTCTTGTCACTGCACAATTACCAACAATGTTGACAGTTTACTTACACATACACACACAGGCACACACCCTCACACACACACACTTTTCTCTCTCTCTCTCCATGGAGCCAGTTTTACTATTAACATCTCTTCCAGTTCATGTGCAAAATTTTTGCATTCTAATAAAAAATATAAAGATAGATTTGCTCCTATTTAAGCCTCCCTCTTCTCCAAGATGTGTCATTTATTTGACATGTGATACAAGTTTAGTAACAACTATGCCACGTATTACCAGTCCATGGCTACTACCGTATGCATTGGACTCATTTGCATATTTCATTTTCATAACTGCACTGTCTATGCATAAATATATCTGGAGATGCCAGGGGCGCCGTGGCTGGTGGAGAAAGCCATTCACACATCGGTCTCCACAGCCTTCACATTGGAACAGTTGTTCTTATCAGCCTCGCTGTCACCCCCCCTCCCCTGACACTGCTCCTCCTTTGCACACAGGGACTCCTTCACCCCTTCCTCCATCTCCAGGTACTCGGACTTGTCCCCCAGGGAGGAAGAGGTGGAGCTCCGAAACTTCTTGAGCAAATTGGAGGGGAGGTACGGGCAGCTGACTGCATTCTGTGTCAGCTGCGTCTGTTCTTCATTTTCAGTCTCTCTGTGGTAGAAATAGTTGAAGTTAGAGACGATCACTGGTACTGGCAAAGCAATGGTTAGGACACCCGCGATGGCACACAGGGACCCCACGATCTTGCCCCCCACTGTGATAGGCTTCATGTCCCCGTAGCCCACAGTTGTCATGGTGACCACAGCCCACCAGAATGCATCGGGGATGCTTTGGAAATGGGTGGTGGGCTCGTCAGCCTCTGCGAAATATACGGCGCTGGAGAAGAGGATGACCCCGATGAAGAGGAAGAAGATAAGCAGGCCCAACTCGCGCATGCTGGCTCGCAGTGTGTGGCCCAGGATCTGCAGGCCTTTGGAGTGTCTGGATAGCTTGAAGATCCGGAACACACGGACCAGACGGATGATCCTGAGGATGGCAAAGGACATGGCCTGCTGCTGCTGCCCATTGCTGCCCTCCTGCTGCTGGGCCAGATCCGTGCCCAGGGTGATGAAGTAAGGCAAGATGGAGACAATGTCAATGATGTTCATGATGTTTTTGAAGAAGAGAGCTTGGCTGGGACAGGCAAAGCAGCGGACCACAAACTCAAAGGAAAACCACACGATGCACACGGTCTCCACAATGAAGAAGGGGTCGTTGAAGATTGTATGCCCCGAGTTCTCCAGATGGGGCACAGAGGTATCATTCATTGACCCACTGTACCCACCGGCACTCAGCGCCATGACCAGGTCCCTGTCGTCCCTGAACTCAGGCAAGGTCTCCAGGCAAAAGATGACAATGGAGATCAAAATGACCAGGACTGACACGATGGCGATGCCCCTGGCGGGACTGGAGCTCTCTGGATACTCAAAGAGGAGCCAGACCTGCTTTTTGAACTCATTCTCTGGCAAGGCCCTGTCCTCCTCTTCCCTCACAAATCCCTCATCCTCTCGGAACTTGAGCAGGGCCTCCTCGCCCAGCTGGTAGAACTTCACCTCCTCAGTGAAGATGTCAAAGGGCACATTGACCGGCCTCTTCAAGCGTCCTCCCGACTGGTAATAATACAAGATGGCATCAAAACTGGGCCTGTTCCTGTCAAAAAAATACTCATTGCGCAAAGGGTCAAAGTACTGAGTCCTCTTCTCAGGGTCCCCCAGCAGAGTCTCTGGAAACTGGGCCAGGGTTTTCATCTGGGTCTCGAAACGCAGGCCGGACACATTAATGACCACACGCTCACAGCAGTCACTATAGCGGACTGAGCTGTAGCCACCGCCACCACCGCCACCACCACCACCATCTTCCTGGGGCAGCAAGTCTGTGTAGGAACACTCATCACCATGGTCCTCCTCACTATAGTAGAACCTCCCTTCCTCTTCCTCCTCCTCGTCTTCGTCCTCCTCATCCTCCTCCTCGCTCAACTCCCTCAGGATCTTCTCCTCAGAGCCACTGGGCATCAGATCAGAGCAGTGAGGGAAGCTGCTCTGCCGGTGGTGGGCTTTCTTCTTCTCCAGCCGCTGTTGCCGCCTCCGTCGACCACCAAGGCCACCCTGAGGTTCATGGGAGGTGCAGGCACCCCGGGTCTGGTGGTGGTGGTGGGGCCCCCCAGATCCTCCGCTGCCTTCCACAGCAGCGGTGGCTGCTGCAACAGCTGCAGCTGCAGCGGCCCTGGAGTGGGCCAGCCTCTCGCGCTCCCGGGCCCGGGCTTGAGCTGCGTACCCATAAGGCATGTGACTGTTGCACCCTGAGCTCTCTGCACTCACCATTGCGACCTCCATGGCGGTGGCTTTGGGAAATGGCTGGTTCCAGTTGTAAACAAAAGAAGAAAAAAGAATGAAAGGAGGGAAAATAGGGCAGCCTCTTTGCTCACCAAACGAAGGTAAGTTTGGAACCCTTAAGCAGATTGCTTGGAAGACTAAGGATATTTTCAGTCCAACTTTGCATTTTCTGTTTTTAAATCAGCACACCCCATGCTCTCGGCCTGGGGATTCAGCACTGCTCTCCAGACCTTCTCAGGTCTAGAGAAACAGCCTCATACTTTGGAGCCTAAATCAGAGGCAGAATCTCCCACACACCTTGCCTAGGGGCAGATGTGCCACTGTGGAAATGCCTCTGCGGTGCGGTCAGTGATCCGGCCACACGGTGCGAAGGCAGCAAGTATTTGACTGCCAGCCGTTGTGTTCAGGAAGTGAAATATATTTTTCTGCCATGGAAATTGTCCAAAGCTCAGTCCATCAAATTTAAATAAAATGCAAATCAGCTGTTAGTCTTAGCACTTGCCTTCCGGTGATGGTCAGACCCACGTTAGGACGGGGCTTGAAGGATGCCCAGCCATCGCTCCTCAGCAGAGGAGCACAGGTCTCCAGGCACTCTCCTCACGCTCATCACAGGCACCCTGGACCCAGGGTTAATGCCAATCTGCAGGGGGAGGTGAAGACCTTCAGGGGCAGAGAAGAAGCAGGACGAAGTGTCCATAGGAACCACACCAGCTCAGCGATCTCCACAGAAATCAAGGAAAGGCAGAGCACCCTTTGGCTAAAATCAGGCAGAAGAAGCTCTTCACCTGAAAGGGGGGTGGGAAACAAGCATAGGATCAAAATGAAAAGAGGACTTGCATCATGAAGTGCAAGCTGAACATTTCCCTGGCATGCACCTCCTTCTCCTGTCCTCGGGCAGGTCGTAGGAACAGATCAGGAGACTGTAACTTCTCAGAATGGGGCAGACTGTTCTCAGATCTCCTTCTCACTCGGCCCCCTTCTTCTTCGGCTATGACTTCAGCTCGGTCTATTTTCACAGAAACTCCATCCCTCGGCTTCTCTCCGCTCTGGAGCCACTGGCTTTCTGCTTGCCTCCTCCCTTTCACCAGTTACAGTTTTCCATTCCTACCACCAGGTCCACCCCACAATCCCAGGACTGTTCCTCTCCAGGGATTCTGTCATCCACGCATCTCAGTGCACTTTAAATGCTCTTTAAATGTCCACCCATAAGGTGTGTCTGAATAAAGCAACCTTCCACCTCTATCTTGACTCGAATAAAGTCAGCAAAACCAGTTTTCTTCAAGGCAGACTCTGCCACTTGAACTAGAGCCAATCAGCTCCTCTACAATGTGTAAATAACACAGTACAGCCTCCTTCATCCTGCCTGGGAGAGGGGCAGAGAGACAGTGGGCCGGACTTGTGCACCGTGAGTAGCAGTTAGAACAGCAGCATACTCAGAAATAACACAACCATAACCTGTGCCTCACTCGGGACCATCCCAAAGGGTCCTGTCCTCTGCTCTTGTCCGGAGCGGACTCTCCAGATCTCCTGAGGCTCCCAAAGCCTGTGTTCATCCCAATTCCCTCATGCTCTGTGGTGAGGCCGTGTTGTTTTTCTCTTCCCCAGGTTCCTGAGCCCTGCTCCCCTCCACCCACAGCCTAGGAGCTAATCCCGGTTCCCACAGCTCTAATAATCATGCCTCCTCGTAGTTCTGCTGCGTTCACCTCAACGTCTCCTCCTACACTCTTCCCAAGGAACTCTCTCATTTTCTAAACACCAGTATGTGTGGACTTTTTTCTTGACCCATCGCACTCCAGATCCTTCCACCACCACCACCCTCCCCCGCACCCCCTTTCATTTCCAATCTCCCACTTCTTGGTCATCACCTAGTGCTCGGCCCCCATGGTTGCACACTAGCACCTGCCATTCCTGGCCCTCCTTGTTTCCTAGTGTGCTCTCCCAGGTCCAGTGAGTTTCGTCTCCTGGACCCACAAACCCCCTGGCCCTGTGTCTGGTCTCCTCCTGCTTCATCCACCAGCACTCCACTCCGATAGGACTTCTAAGAGCACAGGGAGGAGTGACCCAGAGAGAAAGCCGACACTCAGAATTCAGGGCATCCACCGGCTTCTATTACTGGAAGCACTTGGGAAGCAGAAGAGAAATGGCTTTCTGAAGCCATCTGCAGGACTGGGCTCTTGACCACCTGCTGCTCGGGCTGAGCCTGTCAGCCTTGTCACTGAAACACACTGGAGTTTGGAGCAACGTGAAACCCAACAGGGGCAAACACAGAGCTGCCCAATCAATCCCATACATAGTCCAGGGAGAGGGAGCTCCAGAGACACCAAACCCAAGCCCAGGATGTGCACCTGCGAGGGCGCTCAGTGGACAGCACTTCCTCCGCGGACCCCTACCTGTCTCATGCTGAGCAATGGTCATCGCCTTCAAGTCGGCAAAAAACCTACCCCAGGGCTGCTCCAATCACTGTGCCACTGCAGGCCAGCACCACTTAGAGACTGTACAGGCCCGAGAGCCCCAGAGCATGCCAGTTGCTCCCCAACTTCTGCAAGCAGTTGTAACTCACTGCTTGAATAAAACCCTGCTGTGTCTGCAGGCCTGTGTGTTTCTCCACTGCCCACACCCGTCCCACCCATGGCTCCAGAGGGTCAGGAATTAGAGGGTCTTTAAGTTCACCATCAGCTCTGGGGGGCCCAGCCTGCCCTCTCCCAACTCCGGACCAATTTCTCACCTACTGCTCTAGGTTTGCTCCTTTTTGTTTATCTAACTCCCCATTCACCTGCAAAAAGCAAATCGTCTCCCTTTTAATTGGCTGCCAGTTACCTCACTGTTCCTGATGAAGGAAGGAAGGAAGGAAGGAAGGAAGGAAGGAAGGAAGGAAGG
>PVLD010000324.1:117371-130850 GCA_004027595.1 Dinomys branickii | reverse complement strand
AAACCACACTGGCTTAAGCCCTCCTCCTTCCAGGCATCCGCGAGGGCGCCTCTGCCCAGCAGCCCCGCCGCGGAGAGGCAGGGGACCCCGCCCGCGCCCCCGCGCCCGGCTGTTCTCTTCGGCGGATCCGCGGCTGCGCTCGGGGACGAAAGACCCGCTCCCGGAGCGCGAGCGGGGTCGGGCAGGAGCGAGGCGGGGGCGCACACCTCCGCCGGGCCGCGCCGCCGCCCCAGCACCCCGGGGGGTTGCCCCGCAGCGTCGGCGGGCGCGGGTGCCAGGCACTCACCGTCCGCGCGAGGGCCAGCGAAGGTCCCGCTGTCGCGGCCGCCCGGGGCCGCCGGCGGGGTCCGCGCTCGGAGCCAGGGTCTCGCCGGAGCCGCTCCTCGGTCCCGGTCCCCGCGGCGCCGATCCTAGACAGCTCCGCCCGGCCGCCGAGGCAGGACACGCCTCCCGGGGGCGGGCCGGGTTGGGCCGGGGGTGTGGCCTTGGGGACCGTCGCGGCGCAGTCACGACGCGGCCCCGCCCCGACCGCCCGGACCGCGGCTCTGAAGGGACCTGACTGCTGCGGCGAACCCAAGCGGGTCCGGACGGCAGAGGCGGGCGGGGTGAAGCCGGCGCTGACGGAGCACCGGAGTGCTGCCCTGTCCAGTCCTGTCCTGTCCTGTCCTGTCCGGACCCTCCATGCCCCTGGTTCCACGCACCTTGCCTGGAGCCCGCATCGCACCCAAGAGGGGCCAGAGCTGGTGCAGGTGCAGAGTGCGGGGTGCAGGGTGTAGGGCCAAGAGCTGGAAAGCGAGGAGACCCCATGGGACCTGTAGCCCTAGAAGATACAAACTCCTGTGGCGGGCTGGGCTGCTCCGGGCAGGTCGAGATCTCACCTCTGCCTGGGCCAGGCCAGGCTCCAGCAAACCCGCCACGGTGGCCCACCCCAGCCGCGGAGAGGCAGGGGACCCCGCCCGCGCCCCCAGGCCGCGATGGACAGGCAGCTTGGCACAGGCCTGGGAACCAGTGGTGTGCAAGGGTGCAGTTCCCACCGGTCCCCCAAGCAAAGTCAGCCCTGTGCCCAATGCCTGGGCCCCGACCCCAAGTCCTGCGGTGGAGCGCACTGCCCCAGGCTGCTGGGAACAAGCTGCTAGTTGGTGGCAGGGAGGCTGCTGGCGTCCTCAAAGTCAGCAGCTTTGTTGGGGACCCTACCGGGCCTCCTCCTTTGTGGAGACTGATTAATTATTCAAGGAAATATTCCTGGGCTGAATTATAGATACACCCCACACACTCTCCAACCGCTGCACCTGGACAACGGCACTTGGTTGCTGTTTACTCTTTCTAAATAACAGGAAGTAAAAGAAAGTTCCAGTTGCAAAGAAAAAAGAACAAGGACATACACAGAAAAGCCTGGCATGGGGCCTAATTCTCTAGAGAGTGTGTCCTGAGCTTTTTGCCGGAATCCTTTCATCTCTGGCTTCAACAATGGGGGGAGGCCGGGAGAGAAGGAACCTACAGGTCTCTCCAGAGAAGCTCCTGGCTTCTTTCCACCGGTTACAGTTCTTTCCAGAAGGGCTGAGTGCACCTGCTGGAAACCGCGGCGGACCTCACAGAAGCCTCCTGCTCAGGGTCTGCCTGTCTGAAGGCTGATGGAAGGCAGAGATGAGCGCCCAGGATCTGGGGGACTTTTTCCCAAAAGCCATTTGTGAGATCAATCCAGCGCAGCTCTGGAATGCTTTCAGGGAGATGAAAAATGAGGTTGATGCACTGAAGGTGACAGTGAAACTGAAGCCTGGACCTTTTAATTGGATCATGTTAAAACTTTATGAATTATACTTCAGGCTGCCACTGACTTGGTTCCTAGTATGGCCCAGAGAATTTTAAAGTGTCGGTGACCCGAGTCTATAAATATTTGCAATTTTTAAGCTGCAGGTATAAGAGTTGCTGAAGCACAGCATGAATGCAGCTGAGGAGGAGCCACTATCAGGCCGCCGTCCATCAAGGCCACATAATAAGTGTATGTCTAGGACTTGACCAGGACTGCTAAGAGCCATTGAGTGTCCTCCTGGCAACCAGCTCTGTGCTCATTACATACACACTGCCTAACTTCATCTTTGTGTTCGAGCACTTCGCGCAACAGGTTACACTCTTGTCACTGTTTTGTAGAGAAGGACATTGAGGCTTACATGGGTCAAGAAACTTGCTGGAAGCTGTATAGCTAATTGTGTAGCAAAACCAGGCCTTACACAACAGAGTCTGCAGTGGGAACAGAAACAGTGCCGGCAACAGCCATTTTGTGTGTCCTTCTGTTTGTGCATCCACCCGTGTTCCTGACTATCTGAGACACATGGAGACTGTGAAGCAGGGGAACTCATGCTTGGCCTGCGGTATGAGAACACCCTCATCTGAGCTAAAGATACCAGCTAAGACAATCTAGGAAAGGGGTAGAACGTGAGAATGCTGAGTACAGGACAGCTGCCATGGAGAACAGGCAGGCCATGGTGCTGTGGGTGTAGACTGATCACCTAGAGCTGGAGGAATAGGCTTGGCCCAAATGGGAAGCATATAGCCTCTTCCAGCCTTCCCCCATTGCACACACACACACACACACACACACACACCTCTTTCCCTATTTAAACAATTTTGTTATAAAACAAGAATCATTTCTATTGCTCAATTTCTCTTAGGGATTTTTAGAAACTCGCACAAATAAACAGCAAATAGAGAGAGTCTTTCTCTGTGACCAACAAAAATGTAATTGGACTTAATCCCCAAGCTCAATTTTCTTTGCAGAGGAAATAATATTGTTTTATTTTTACCTTTCTTTAGCCTCAGTTCATCAAAATTCCCCAAGCTCCCCACCTCCAATCTACCTGTTACCACAAATAATTTATCTTTGACTTTGAACCCTCGAGTTGTGGTCCAAATATTCTTGCTTACTCTAGGGAGCTCTTGCCTATGGAAAATGGGACAAGAGGCAGCAGATTTTCCTTTGTAAGAAGTTGGAAAGCAGGCCTCGTGGGATGCAAGTTCTGTAGAAATGTTTTGGTTCTCTTTGAGGCGTGCGGTCCAGCGTGAATTGCAATTCACTCTGTTCTGTTTATCCCTTCTCCCTCTCCTCACATCGGGTCATCTCTCCGGAAAGAGGTGCAATTCCATGACTCGTGCTGTACCTAACCCAAGCAGAGTGAAATGAAAAACAGAAGAGGCATGCATCTGCATGGAAAGTCCAATGTGTGCTTTGCGGTAGATCCACAAGATCGTTTCTGTGTCACCTGCGTACCCCTGCCTTCCAGCCCTCTAACTTGAGCATTTCTGAAGTGAGAGAGGGAGAGAACATGCTGATGGACTTGTTTCCAGCCCTCCATCCTAAATTCATGGTCAGAAATATCCTGAGCAGCCTATAATGCCTTAGCCAACGTGAGTCACTTAGCTGGTTTTTCTTACAAATGCATTTTCCCCTCACTGGTGCTTCCCATTCTGTCTTGCACATGTCCTGCTCAGGTCTCCAGATACCAGAAATGCATAGTTGTTCTGATTGCCATCAGTGTCTTAGTCATTGGAGTTTCTAAGTAAAATCCTGTGAACCAGGCAGCCTGTAAACAGCTGAGATGTATTTCTCACACTCCCGGATACTGGGAAATCCAAGATCAAGATGGCAGCCAGTCTTGTGTCTGGTGAGGGCCTATTTCCTGCTTCAAAGATTTCGCTTCTTGCTGTCCCTCACAGTAGCACAGCAGCAGGGAAGCTCTAGGGGCCTTCTTTGACATTACACCCTCAGGAGCTCATCGTCTCCTTACATCAGAGCGGGGATTACAATTTCAACAAGAAAAGTGAGGCTGACACAGACATCCAAGCCACAGCAAGGACCTAGAGAGAAAGGCTGCTCACTTGCTCCAACTCTGATGGCGGAGTGTGCCATTGACACTGGGTGCATACTGGACACTCAGAGGGCAGAAGCCCAGAGTCCACTCCCAGTTAGTGAGGCTCTGATTGAAGGATCAGAAGAAAGAAGAGTCAAACAGAACCTACAAGAACAGGGCAGGAGGCCGTGGCAGAGACCTGCAGAGGATGCCAGCACAGGTGAGAAGAAGCAAGGCCAGCACAGGGTACAACCGGGAGTGCAAAGGGCCTTGCTATTCCCCTAGGGCTTCTGCAGCTCCCTTAAACATGGCCAGTGACATCAGGGTGGATGTGCTCAAGGTGAGGTCAATGCAGTGACAGGACACAGCAGGCTTCTTGGCTCTTCTCCCACTCTGCACTCATAAGATGCCGTGCAGATACTCAGCACGGTCCCCAAGGCACCCACCAAGCTGCCCGGCCTGCAGGTTTGCCTTCTGGCCTGTCTACCATGACACCCCCTTCTCCTCCACCTATGCCTATTTCTCAGAAGTCAAGTAGATGGAACTGAAGTGGCATGACCTTACATCAGCTCAGATTTAGTTTTCAAAATGCAAATCAGTCCTAGAGTGCTGCTGTTTGATAGGAGGAACTCACTGTGCTTAATACAATCCACTTTCAACCATGGCACGCCTGTGTGGCCTGATGCTGTGATTGGGATCTGTTCTGTTAGACACACTCCGAAGAGGCAAAGTGGGATCACGTTTTGTATCTTTCTTCTGTTTTCCCTGTGTGTGATCAAGAAATAGGGCAGTAGTGAAGACTCATTTACACTGAGAAATCCACCTTCCTGCAGGTAAGAGTCGTACCCAGGCTTGTCTGCCAACACCAGTCAGGAACAAACTGGGGCTGGGGAAATCAAGGCAAGACAGAGGCATCAGAGAGCCTTGCAGATTTCCAAACCACCAGCACAGGCCTTCCGAGGTGACATTATGTCACCGAGTTCTCCCTAGATAACTACATGTGAACATTTTTAATAAAAACCAGAGGCCTTAGAATACTTCCCTCAGAAATGAGAACCCAAATCTCTGAAGGCCCCTTGGAACACGGCTAATAACATTAGGACAGGCTGGATTCTGTTCTCCTGGGAGCTGACTTCTTTCCTCCCTTCCCTTCCTTTCCCTTGTTCACTTCATTTTCATTTTATTGGTGTGTTTCCCTATCAGAGAGGGATGGGGTTTGGACTAACATCATTTGGCCTCCGGAGCAAGTAGCAGGCAAGGTCCAAGGGCACATGAGTTTCTGTGCCACCTTCAGACTCCCAGCCCTGTGCAGCTCTCACTGATTCAGTCAGACCGGAGCTCACCAGTCAGGATCACCATCCCAGGAGATCTTGTCTCACTCATACTTTTCAAATACAAGAATCTTAGCTGTGTAAAGGATGTTCCCAAGTGGAAGCAATTTCCACTTGGTACAGATCTATTAGGAAGTCTATCCAAAATCATTTCTATTTGCTCACCTTTCTCAACTCCTGGTTGGAGACGGAAACAGAATTTTGGGGGTCAGCCAGCTGATATATCTTAAAACAAGAAGTCAAAACAAATGAAGCTTAAACTGACTGTGATACAGATGCTGAACATACAGTTCTCCTCATCATTGCAGAACAAGCACGGCAGGTCTCATGCCAGGCTTTGTGGGCCCATGAAACCCCAATCTATCTCTCTGGCCATCTCACAAATCAGACCTTGTTCTGACTTAGCAGAGCCATCACAGACTGCCATCTCCTAAGGACATGCAAGGGACATGGACTGCCCTTTTAGGTGCTTTTCAGCAAATAGTCCTTCTCTGAATCCATACATAGGTTTGAACCTGGAAGTATGTTTATAAATTGACAGTGAAATTCCAATGACTCACAACAGTCCTTGGAAGGAAAACATTCGTTTGACCAAAGCAATTCCTTTTGCATTGCTTGAGGGGCCAGCACACAAATCCAGCTCTGCAACTGTGGGATTGTCTCTCTGACCTGGCTGATGATCATCCAGCACAGATAACTTTCTTGAGCCTCCATCTCACTCCCCTCGTAAATTTGTAAAGCACAGCATCAATCTTATCTTGTAAGATTGTGAGTGTGGGTCACATCAGGAAATGGATGGCAAAGTGCTCTGCAAAAGAAGTCATGCATAAATACAGGACATAATTGTTTCAAAGCAATGATCAACTGTTAAACAGTTCAGAGAATGGAACCCATGTGGTGAGGGCTGATCTCCCAAGGTAAGAGTGTTTGAAGATGGACCGTGGGCAGTGTTTGGGTTCTAAGATTATGGTACTGGAGTCCAAGTACCCTCAGAGGTAAGGCAAGCCCACTTCAGAAGACTCAGAAGGTGCCCAGATTGTGACTTTTATCCTAACGTTCCTCCTCTTGGTTTGTCAGCAGTTGCGTCTTGCCGTGGTTCACACCACGCTTCTTTCTCAGTCAATTTGATTCTGTAACACCAGTGTTTGATTCAATCCACGTACAAATAAGGGGCCACTTCTCTCCTTGCTTCCTTCTGCACCTTCTAAGTCTCTTCTAAGAGCCCATGAAAGGATAAGAAGGGCACTTAGGGGTAGAGACATAGTCCTGGAAGGAAGATGGGTCTCACAGCGCTGCATCTGAAAATCACTGCATGTGCATATGAGCTGGGGGGTGCGGGTGGGTCAGCTGCCTTCCTTCACTCCCCATGCAGGTAGTTGACGGACCCCCGTCCGTGGTCTGACGCTGCCGGTTCTCAGAAAGGCAGGATGTACTGCCTTTGCACTTTCCTCCAATCTTTACGTGTCCATTCCCACCCTTCCATTCGAACTTGGGTGAGTCTCTCCTTTCCATTTGCTCAGTGCATGGCTCCATATACTTTTTCTCAAGCTTCTTGATGTTTAGGTTCAACAACCCTTCACGCACTTCCTTTGAAATTTCCCAAGGGAAGGGTCAAATTGTTTAGCTCATCTTCTCTAACCGTGCTCTCAAAGCCAGCTCACCCGTTAAACTAGTTGAGTGACCCGTGCCTCTTAGAAGAGTGGCTCATCCAAGTCTGCAGGTGGGATGGCATTTCTTTTAAAATAGGGAGCAGCACAACTCCATATTAATTCTGACAGCAACAAAGCCACTTGTTTTAGCACCTCTGGAAACCCTTGATACTATTATTTAAGTAAGACCCTCCACTGTCACATGTAGCATGCTTAAAATGTTTGCATGTTCCACAGGAGTATTTACGTAAACATATAAATGAATTTCAGTAGATTGACTAATCGACAATGGTCACTGAAATTTTGCAGTGTGTGTGTATGTGTGTGTGTATTTCAGAGCTCATTTCATTTGCTCAGCATAAACATTTTATAGCCTCATTAAAACTTATATACCAAAAGCACAGCCCAGAATCATCCACAATATGTGATTAAAAATAGTTCCTTGATTACCATGAAGCACTTAAGATTCTTGGCTTTTAAAGAACCCTTGGATCATCTCCTCCCCTGATAAACTCTGGACAGAAGGTACTCTTCTTCACCTGTTTATTTTGTGCTACTACGTACAGACATATGTGAATGCATTCTGTGTTTATGTTGTCTTCTATGTTGTGTGTAATCTATACTGGGAAAGATAATTATTAAACTCTGCAAATGCACCCAGAGGCTACTGTGAGTGATGCATCCAAAAAGAAAGAGCTAAAAATAACTAAGTAATAAATAACCATTTGCAGATGGGAATTATTCATGCAATAGTCTCAGCAACAGCAGGTTTCTTTAAGATATCTTTTCCTGATATTTTACTAGGTGCACTAAATCTTCTCCACTTAAAGGCAAATCATTTGAAGAAGAGTGTGATAAAATTGACTGGATCCAAATTAAAGTTATTTTTAAAACAATATTGAACAAACCGTGGCTTTCATCTTAGAATAGCTTCACACATGCATATTCTTCTACATTCCATAAAGGAGCCAACAGAGTCCTTTCTGACAGGCAGAGCATCCCAGCAATTATTTCAGAATATTACAATCCCAAAAATGGAAAGGTCATTCCTCAAAGTAGTGTCTTGATTTCTCAGTATTCTCTTTATTCAGTTTTACTCACTTGAAAAAAGGAAAACAAACTCAATCTAAAAAGTTTACAGTAGGCTGTAGAAATAATGGGAGAGGAAGATGGAGTTCACAGAGGGAAATCTTTTCAAAATGGGAAGACTAAGACCTTCTTACCAGGGGTGACATACCAAGCTTTGCAAGAAAATGAAATAATATAAAGTGCCCAAGATTTAAGACCTACATGATAAGACTTCATTTGTGATCATCCTTGAGTGTTTCTTCTATCCAAAATCCAAGCAGAATATTTGGTGCACCTTCGGAGAAAGTTCCAGTTTATAAATGCCAGCACTAATGTATATAGCGTTAGTGGTTTGGCCATGTGAAGCAAACTTAGCTCAAGAGGGTCCTTGCACTAATAATATATTTAAGAACACAATTAACTTTCCTGCTCAAGACCATGCCCATTCACCAAGTGAGAGCCTTTGGCTCTAGTTCTAAGCTAAACGAAAAATATAATGTACTCTTCTTTTCAACTTAGGGAAAGTTATTGACTATTTCGTTCCTCAGCTGAATGCAATATATGAAAAGAATAATAGGGTTCCTTCATATGTCACTACGGTGACATATAGGGCACGTCCGTTAGATTATGAGTTAACAGCACAAATTTCAAACATCGAAAATTACTGGCAGCATGACCTTTATGAAGTTCATCACAATTTTTTTAAGGTAATGTTTTGGAAGGTAATGAGAATGAAGATATCTGATTTATAAGGTTGTTTTGACAACTGGATGACTAAATTATGAGAAAGACAAAAGATACAGAGCAATCAAGATTTTTCAGCTTATTACAATACAGAGGGCTCGTTAATGAGGAAGGTCTCAAAGAAAAGGGGTTGAACAGAGGCAGAAAAAACAAAGGCACCCATCTTGGGGTCCAACAGATAGAAGAAGAAGAGGGACAGGAAGAATGGGGGATGTGAGGGCTGGGTGGCCCTTGGTGATTTTCCCCTGTGGCTCCTTCTCTAGTGATGCAGGGCTCAGACAAAATCCAGCACAAAATTTCTCTCTGTTGTGCAAGACAGACGAGTATCACTCATCACTGAAAAAGTCAAAAGTATAAATCTTCTACATGGGAGTCAAGCAGGGCTGTTGAAATAGCCTGGGTGATTCACTGAACCACCTGTTAAAAGCTTGTGACAAAGGTCATTCCCTTTAGGACTCTGGAATTAGGCATGGGAAGAGAGGGATGCCTCAATAGCAAAGAGAAATATTAAGATAAAAGTTTGCATTAAAGAGTTAATGGTTGAGCCATATAAGTGTGGCTGATCTGGAGGATTCTAAAAGACTGGTGGAGGAAATCTCATGGTTAGACAATACTACCAGTTAGGGACCTTGTAGCTCTCCAGCTAAGATGGGAACATTCTCAGTGATGATGTCCACAGCTGTGCTTTCCTCTCATATCTGTCCTTAAAGGTAGGAGGATGTCTTAACAATCATTGCCCTTCATGAGCAAAGACTCAAATGAAATTTAACATTGTCACACTGTTATTTATAAATATAACTTGCTCATAAACGACCAGGCACTCGCCATTGTCCTTAGAGAAGGCAGTGCACTTAGCAGTACTTTTTCCATACCTTAACTGCCTAGGGACAAAACTGGCTCTGTCCTTCACTAGCCATGCAATACTTGCGAAGCACACGATTTCTTCCATAAAATCCATTCACTGGGCATTAAAATAATCCCTCCAGTGTTGGGACTGTAGGTATGCTCTGAGCAGCAAGGGAGATTGAAGCAAGAGGATTCCCACCTGGGAAACTTAGAAGACCCTTTCTCAATATGTTATTTTTTTAAGATTTTTTAAATTGTATTTTAAAGATAAAAGAATGAAACATATGAACAAACACACATACATTTGCAAAATAACACAAAAACAATCAAACAATACAGAATTTCAGAAAAGGTGATAGGAAATTAACAATGGTTGTTGCATTGCATATTGATATCTTCAAACTAGTTACTTAGGTAAACAAATATAGACGTGTAAGATGAATCAAAAAATCAAACATTAACCTCAATAATTTCAAACAACTGAAAAGTACCTGGGAATGTAGTATCCCTGGGTGTAATCCTTAGTGCTAAGAAAAAGTTACTTCCTCATAAAGGTTTTGTGGTGTTCAAATACTACAAAGCAGTGAAACTCCTGGACCACGTTCCTGCCCTGAATAAGCAGCCATAGGAAATGGGTAGCTACATTCATCCTCACCATTTAGGACTAAATATTGTAAGACAATACATAGTTGTTTTCTTGGGAAAAGCTATTTGACAAAGTAAATGTTTTTATACAACTCCCTTTTTTATTTGTAGATTACTTTGGTGATGGTAGTGGAAACTCTTCAGTTTTAAAGACAATAACTGAACATTTTTATCCCTTCATTATGACAAAGAGAAATTTTGAATGTGTTTCTAAAGAATAAATCCTTTGTGAAGAGATAGAAGATAAGTTGTCCCTAAATAATGAATTGAATATTAAGAAATGAACGTAAAGTCAAAGTTAGAGGAAACTAAATAATATTTTCTTATATTAAAATGTGTAATTCTGCTATATCGCATCCCATCTGATGACAATTGTCTGAGGAGGGCATGAGAAAAATATTTTTCTTCAATCTTGCCATTTTCTTTTTCTTTGGAAAAGGGAAGTGAAGAGTAAGAAGTTTCATCCTAGTTGTGAATCAAGATGTGTCCCAGGGAGTGGTCAGATCACGCTACTGAAGACTGGTAGATGCCAGGTCTATGCATTTCTGACTCTGCAATTCTCTCCTTCCCCTGAGCTGAGGCAGCTTCCTGACAACATCCCTCTCAGTTCTCGGTCCCTGATGGCTGCTACCTAATTTAAGGATCTTTAAAATTTCAAGAAAGAATATAATTTATGCTAATTTCCTTGACTTCCTACCTGGGGTGTGAACAGGCTGTAACAGATAAGAGGTCCAGTAAGGTGGAGGCATTTGTATTTTGAGTTGGGTCTCTGGGTTATGGAAGTCATGGTTGCAAAGGGCACAAGAGATATTTTCTCTTTTCTAAGAGGATCAAAGTCATAGCCACTGGCTAAAGAATCATTTAGACCATCAGTGCATTAGAAAGTAAGACAGGACTTTCATTCACTCCTAAGAGTCACCAAAATAACAGGCAACTGTGGAAGGCAGAAATGTAGCCACAGAAGTCTTTAACTCTGTGTGGGTGGTTCAGAAAACTACACCAACAAGCCACTGCTAGTGTCCCAAAGACACCAGGTCATGCTTCAGTTAGTGTGGCCTCTGAAGCTGGATGACCTTGGCTTGTTCAGACCTCCCCACTTACAGATCCTGGGCAATCATGACTCCAAACTGAGACTTACTTATCTTAAAGTGAGTACAGTGGTAGCACACATATTTCAGAATTGGTCTGAGGATTAAAACAGAAGATTTAAGTATTTAGATCAGTTCTTGGCCCATGGGTAAGTACAGCAAAGAAAGCTACCAATGGCACTAACGTATACTATGGTACAGGAAGTTGTAAATATTATTAAGAATTTATACACAGGCTGCAGGCACAGTTTACAATTAGTATGAATGACAGTGTAAAACTAAACAGTGCTTAGGGTGGTGTGAATTTAAGTACTACAGCATTTCAAGGGAAAGAGCAACCGTGGGGCATCAGCAGGGGATGAATGCTCTCTGCACCAGGCCGGGCAAGTGGAAAACTCTGGGTAAATGTGTGACAGTTCTATTATCACCACTATTGATCATAGAAACTCTGTAGAAGAGGTTAAACTTGAGGGGAGTCTTAAAGATCAAGTAGAAAGAGGATAGAAGAGAGGGCCTAACAACACCCCAGGAGGGAGGAAGCACGGCACAGTCTACAAAAGCAAGTCTGCAGATACATACAGAATGAGCACAAGGAGTCCTGGCTTCTCCATCCATAAGTTGTTACCGTCTTCCTCAGCAGTACCTCTTCTTCCTGACAGTGTGCTGAGTACTTCGTGGAATGGGATGGATGATGGTCCCAAAGGAAAATGTCCCTGCCTTAACCTCCTAAGTCTATCAACTTTACCTCAGTTGGAAAAATGGTCTTTACAGGCATAATTAAGGGTCTCGGGATGCAGAAATGTATCCTGGATTATTCACTAGGACCCTAAACCCAATGGCAAGTGTCACAAGGGAAATATGCAGAGATATCCAGAGAAGAGGAAGTGAAATATGGCCCCAGAGATGGCACCGAGTGATCCTGCTGAGGGGCAAAGACTGATTCCGGACACTTAGGAGAGGCTATGAAATTCTTCCTCCAAGAGGGTTCTGAGGGAGCAAGGCTTGGATGCCACCATGACCACAGACTCCTATGTCCGGAGCTGTGAGAGAATGAATTTCTGCTCATTGGTGTAAATGAGTTTGATAGCAGGAAACAATCACACTGTGCCAAACTTGTTCCTTCTTCCACCCCACCCCTCTGCCTTCCCTCTCATGGGGATCATGCCATTCCCAGCACCAGTCCTACAGAAATATCTGGTGGGCTCACCTGGTCCAGTCTGAGGAGTGGGCTGGGAGGGCTCCTAAAGGACGACTGTTTGGAGATAGGGTGTGAACAGCAGGGTGGACAGAGCACCAGGGCTGCCAAGGGTAGAGACTTAGGTCCAGGGCTGGGTCCCCAAAACAAAGAGGCAAAAGAGCCTGGGCAGATGAGACCACTCCTAGGAGATGCTGACCCCAGGCAAAGCTCAGAGTCCCTTGTGTTGTCAGCTTGCTATGGGCTGAATGTTGTGCGCACTAAAATCCTTGTGTTGAGGCCAACCCCACTGTTACGGCATTTGTTGGTGGGTGCTTTGGGAAGTTATCAGGGCAGGAGGGCAGAGCCTTCATAGATGGTGTTTGTACCCTCATAAGAGACCAGAAAGTTCCCTTCAGGCTGTGCCCATGGGCTGCAGCATGAAGGCAGCAGCCACCAAGGAGCCAAGAAGGGGCCATCTCTAGAGCTGCACTGAGCTCAGATCCCCAGCCTCCAGGACTGGGAAAAATAATTCTTGTTGTTCATAAGCCTCCCTGCTTATGCTGTTTTGTTATAGCAGTCCCAGCGGAGACACCGCCAATCCACTAGCCTTTCTATAAATAATAGATAAGCCTGGATTATTTTAAACCCATGGCGGTCTGAGGGGGTGGAGGCAGAGAAGAGGAGGTGCACTGCTCGTGGAAATGGGCATACACTCCCTGGGCTTGCGCAGAGCCCAGCTGGTAAACCCCCAAACCAAATCAATAACCACTGGTGCTATTTGCAGCTCTGTTTCCACAGAAACGTGTTTGTGGGTGAATTTGGAAGGCAGATTTACAACGCCAAAACAACCATTTCCGGGGGAAGGGAGAGATGGAGGGAGAGAGAGAGAGAAAGAGAAGGAAGGAGAGAGAGAGAGAGAGAGAGAGAGAGAGAGAGAGAGAGAGAGAGAGAGAAAGAGAGAGAGAGAGAGAGAGAGAGAGAGAGAGAGAGAGAGAGAGAGAGAGAAAGAGAGAAAGAGAGAGAGAGAGAGAGAGAGAGAGAGAGAGAGAGAGAGAGAGAGAGAGAGAGAAAGAGAAAGAGAAAGAG